>JAFMOD010000125.1:145333-173940 GCA_019802435.1 Corydoras maculifer | reverse complement strand
TTCCACAAAGTATTGACTCAGGGGGGCTGAATAATTTTGCACATCGCACTTTTCAGTTTTTTATTTGTAAAAAAATTGTTGATTCATGTATAACTTTCATTCCACTTCACAATTGTATACCACTTTGTGTTGGTCTTTCACATTAAATTCCAGTGAAATATATTTATGTTTGTGGTTGTAATGTGACAAAATATGGAAAAGTTCAAGGGGTATGAATACTTTTGCAACCCACTGTACAGTATTACCTGTGGGGGCACAGTGGCTTAGTGGTTTAGCACATTCTCCTCTCAGCGCTAGGGATTCCCGGTTCGAATCCCCATCTGGGTGGAGATTCCATGTTCTCCCCCTGTCTGTGTGGGTTTCCTCCGGGTTCTCCGGTTTCCTCCCACAGTCCAAAAACATGGCTCAAGTCAATTGAGTTCTCCAAATTGCCCCATATAGAGTGTGTCTGTGTGAGTGAGTTTGTGCCTAGTGATAGATTGGCGCCCTGTCCTGGGTGTATCTGCCCAGCGCCCGAAACGTTTTCCCCTGGATGGGCATGCGACCCCAATAGCGGAAGATAATGAATGAATGAATGTATTACCTGCCCCCCCCACCAAAGGTCTTATAACTAAATAATAACCCATCTACATGAACAAGATTTTTGCAGCATCATGTTTCGCACAGGTCCGTTAAACGGAATAGATGCAGTATGTGAGAACATATCGGATCTGGACAATCTGCTGATGGATCATCCAGAAGAGCACGTGGGGGGGGGGGTCAGGCACTGATGTTGGGCGATGGGACCTGGCTCATGAGCTCTATAGCTTAGTAGTTCCATGCCGAATGTGTTTATAATGAGGTTGGGGTCACGTTTCTGATGAGTTTTTCAAACCAGTCTTTGTGAGTTTTGTGAGCTGGCACACATGCTGGAACAGAACAGGGCCTTCCCCAAACTGTTAAGCATGTTTGGGTGTTAGATTTCACACACACACCCCCACCCGGACACTATGATATGATATGGATAAAAGAGGTGCGTCCCATGAATTCTGAGCTTATATCGTCACCACGGGTTTTTACATCATTTAAGGACGTAAGTTTAAAGTCAGTGTAAACAGCAGACTCTCCATTTTTTTCGGTCGAGGGTGGTCTTATTGTCTTCGTGTGACCATGGGCTGTCAATCTGAAGGTTGTGGGTTCAAATCCCAGGTCCACTAAAGTTACCAATGTGGGTCCTTGAGCGAGGCCCTTTATCCTCATTGCTCCAGGGATGTTGTGATGACCCCTGTGTTCACCTTGTAAGTGTCTTTGGATAAAAAAATCGTCTGCTAAACGACCAAATGTAATGTAAATGTGACAAGGACGAGCCCCCCCCCCCCGCCCCCCCCCAATTACAAACTACAAAAGCCCCGTGCGGACTACAAAAGACGGCACGAGCGAGCTGTAACCCCGCCCCTCCTGCGCCTTTCGTGTGGGTGGAGGAGAGCGAGAGAGAGAGAGAGAGAGAGAGAGAGAGAGAGGAAAGGAGGCGCGCCGCAGGAACATGGCCATATTAAAAAGAGCGCAGCTGTTCGGACCTGAAACCTCGGTTCAGTCATGGAGCTCCAGACGCGCCGCCGCCGCCGGAAGACTGAGCGAGCCGCCGACAGAATGAGACCGAGCCGCCCCGCACTGCCCGCCGGCCCCGGCCCCGCTTGCCCCGCGCCCCGCCGCCGCGCTTTAGACCTGCACTCCTGCTCTGGGTTGGTCCCGATTCCGAGCGCCGGCTCGCAGGCTGCCCGCCGCCGCAGGTAGACAAAGACATAGAGACAGAGGACAGGCCATGCTGACATAACGGACAGAGGACAGTGTTCATTATTTACCCCGAGGACAGAACTGAGGACAGAACCGAGGACAGACCGGAGGGAGAGGCGCGCGTCTGGTGCGGTGGAGCGCCGAGGCGTAGAGGCGACTCACAAAGCCAACGCGGCCGCGGAGCCGCGCTGACGCCGCAGAATGAGCGGAAAACGCGCCGATTTCTTCAGATTGCGGTGTTAGACATTCGTCTCGGTGTCTCTCTGTGTCGTAGGCAGGGGGAATATGGCAGACTCGCGCCCGGCTCCATCCTCTTTCCTCTTTAATGTCCACCGACGCGCACGCCGTGCCGGTTCAGTAAATATAATTTAAATTTAGTTTATAGACATATAGTCGGCAACAATGAGGGCAGAGAGCGATCGCTCGGCGCCCTGCGGTTTCTGACGCGTCCTTTAGGTTCCATGTTAACGTAATAATTCGCAGCTATTTATTTATTTATTTATTGATATGCAGGCCGAGATATAGCCGAATACGGTTATTATTACCTATTATTAGCAAATTTTACGACTAGAGAGGAGGAGAACAGGTCGAGGTCGGGGACGCGTCCGGCGCTGGGATGGATGTGGAGGCGCAGGAGGGTTTGGCGGAGAGGCCGGGCGCAGAGCGGCGGCTGTCCGCGTCTCCTCCTCCGGCGGCCAGCGGGAACCCGCGCGGCTCCGGCGTCAAGAAGCACCACCACAAACACAACCTGAAGCACCGCTACGAGCTGCTGGAGACGCTGGGCAGAGGCACGTACGGCAAAGTGAAGAAGGCCATCGAGAGGCATTCGGGCAGAGTGGTGAGAACGACTTCTTTATTTCGGGAGGGTTCCCTGGGCGCGTGAATGGTTCCTGGAGAGCTAGAGTTTAGAACCGACACACCGGGCTGGGATGTGCAGGTAGCCACGAAAGGCATGAGAATTTGCAGGCGTGTTGAATCAGGGATGGAGCCCAAGTCTTTAGAACGACAGACCTCCAGAACACCCGAACACCGCTGCGTAAATGCGTAAAAACATGTTCGTTCTGTCTCCAGTTAAAGGTTAGAACAGACAAATAACCAACTCTGAGTGTGTGTGAGAGTGTGAGAGAGAGAGTGTGTGTGGAAGGGGGTTGTATATCTCCACACCTTTAAATAAGTACCTGACACCTAGCCTCTATTTCACCAAAAAAATAAAAATAAAAAAATAACTTTTAAAATATGTAAACAACAAATCTATCATTTTGATAATTGTGAATTTCTCCACTGTGTGACAAATAAAGGTTTATCTTATAGTTTTAACTTACCAACAATACTGTATGTAGTCACATCTTTTTAGTCCGAGACCTCAGATCCCAGCCAAGGTGAATGTTAATAGCCAAGTCAACGTGTCTTCCATGTTTCCATGTTTGGATTTTCTCTTCTTTTACGACTGCGAACACAAAGATGCTGTTTTTAGGACATTATGTCATCCACACACCTCTTAAACAAATTCAAATATGTACTGACTTCCAGATGTTCTCCACTCACATCAGTGCCAGAGCAGTGCTTTACTGCTGAATGGCCAAATACCGCAGGCCAACATCAAGCGTTGGGTTGTGTATTTAAAATGCACATGGTTCTGTATTGGGTCGTTCGGGAAACGAGGTAAAAAAAAAAAACAAAAAAAAAACCCCTCCAGTGAATTTTATGGCTGTTTGAATCATTATGACTCTGACTGGGTTTCGACCTAAATGATAATTGTTTTTTAAAATTGTGCAGGAGTTTCATTTGTAAAACTCTGACCCACTCCGGTGACGTAATTCGGCCTTTCAGATACAGAGAGGTGGGGTTGTGTTGTTTTTGTCACAGGGTAGGAATTATGTCCTCACTGTAATGTAAGCGTACGAGCACATGAAGGGCTGATGGGTCTCATGATCCACGTGAATTCCAGATGACAGGGGTTCATGGACGTGCAGCCATGTGATGCCGTTTGGCAGGTTGGATCTCAATGGCACTCGCCCGCAATGAAAAGTGTGGAAGTGTTCATGGGATTTCGGTTTGGCACCTCATGCCTCATGACTCTTCTCACTTCTCACCGAGCATGTGCTCCGTATAACCGGGGCCCCGGCGTGTGCTCGGCCAGCTGTTTCCTAATCTCCTGTCAGTGAGACCGATGTGTCTTTAATGGCCCTCGTTAAATGCGTCATTGAAAAGTCCCGTGACCGCCGGCGTCCTGTTCCACCAGGTTGAGACAGCAAGTGGCAAAGGTCAACAGCAGGCGGCACAAACATGCCCTAAATGAGTAAGCAGCAATAGGAGCACGGCGGAACCCGGGTCAGCATCCACGGGGTTGGGTTTGCTTTGTGCGAATCGTGCTCCGTTTCAATCGCAGAGTCTCAGGCCCCCGGAACCTTTCTAGCTGTAAAAAAAAAAAAAACGAGAAGTGAATAGAGTTATTCTAATAATCGTCATCATTAGTTAAACACGCCGAACTTGAAGACGTGAACCGAGGCCAGGTCTCCTCTGGACGGGGATGATTTGTGGTTCTGTGGGGATTTTCTCGGGAATGTTTCCATGTGTGAGGAGTGTGTATTTATGCGTGCGAGGGTGGGTGTGGACGTGAGCCTGTGCACGACTGCGGATTCCGGCTCGACGCCGCCACCTTTCACCTTCACTGCGGCGTCGAGACGTTCTTATACGAAGAGAACGAACCCACGTGCAGCAGATTGAACGCCTGCTGACGAGAAAAAAATAAAATAAAATCAGGTGTACAAGTTTAGACATGTCTCAAAAGCTCCCCTCTCCAGCATCACGGATTCAAATGATGCCCCCTTCATCCTGCCACGCCTTTCTAAATAACCCCCATTGTTTCCTATAACCCCCCCCTCCTCCTGCAGTGTGGCACACACTGGAGTTTTTGCCCAGCACACACACACTGCACACCCTGGCTTCGGCCCGGTGCCAGGACCGAGTGTGTGTCTGCTGAATGACTGTTGGAAAATAAACCTAAATTTAGCAGCGAGCCTGGGATCGAGGTGTCTGCAAACACATCCTTCTCCTGGCCTTTTCTGCCCCCTTGGCAAGAACCGCCGAATTACAAAACGAGTGGCTATAATAATTAATCACACTTTTACACACACACACACACACACACACGATGCCGTCTGCCATAATTCATCCGTGTGTTTGCGCTCTTTCGGCTGCCTGGGGAAACAGAATGAGAAACATTGTTCTGGTTTGTAACTCGCTCGGTCCGTGTGCTCTTCTGCAGAGCAGCGGTGATTTGTAGAACCGTTGTTCCTTGCCGTTCCGCATTCCTGTACTATCTCCCTCAGGAACAGAGGAGTTCTTTAAAGAATCAAAAGGACCACCACCACCTGTGGGAAAAGCCGTCCCACCGTCCCGGGGCTCAGGTTGCCAGGGGCCGGGAATTCAGAGGTGGGCCTGTAGGTGGGCGACGAAGCGCATAGCGGACTTTGTTACGAGCTTAAGTGGCTCGCGAGTTGCCTGAAAGGTGGCGGCCAATCGGCAGAGCATGAATTTAAATAATATTACGGATCGTTTGAATTAAAACATGATAATGATCACTTGTAAAAGCAATGGAATGAACAGTATTAGGTATATATATATATAAATTTATGTGTATATGGACTAGAGGTTCCCGGTTCGAATCCCCATCTGGGTGGAGTTTCCATGTTCTCCTGTTCTCCCCATGTCCGCATGGGTTTCCTCCGGGTTCTCCGGTTTCCTCCCACAGTCCAAAAACATGGATCAAGTCAATTGAGTTCTCCAAATTCCCCCATATGGCGTGTGTACAGTATGTGTGTGTGTGTCTGTGTGAGTGAGTGTGTGCCCAGCGATAGATTGGCGCCCTGTCCTGGGTCTATCTGCCCAGCGCCCGAAACGTTCTCCCCTGGATGGGCATGGGGAACCCCCCCCCCCCCCCCGCGACCCTACTAGAGTATAAAGCGGAAGATAATGGATGGATGGATGTGTATTAGGACACTTCTTAATTTTGATTTGCTGCACTCTGGAAGACGCACAGCTCCAGCTTTGCGGAAAAAGTTTGGGGAAGGCCCTCAAGTGAGATTGACGTTAGTTGGGATGAACTGGAATGGCGATTGTGAGCCGGTCTTTCCGAATGCCTGAGCACTAAAATACTGCACAACCCTCAACTCACAGCCCTGTTCCTGCAGCTGTGCGGCTTGCCGTACCTCATCATGGCGCTGAATCAGAGGCGAGGCGATGGGGTCGTGACGCTCCGGGATGCTGACGGTCCCCTTTACACAGACGGTAAATCAGTGCGGGGGGGTTCCGCCACGGCAGGTCACCAGTAAACAGCAGGATCACCTTCTAATGTTACCTTCCGACCAGCTTCCTGTGCTAAAATGCAGAATAAAAGCTCATTGGCGTTCCGGCGGTCAGGTCAGGTGACTGTAAAGGGAGCTTAATGCACTTTCAGTTTGGAACCTTGCGTTTGGTCCTGCGAGCGTTCCACATCAGCAGCGGCCTCTGATCGGGAAGAAATCGACCCGCAGTGGGCACTGAATTCACATCCCTTCCATGTTCTTCCAGCAGTGAGCGCAGATTAGGACGCTGTGCGCAGACGCTGTGCGCAGACGCAGTCCACTGCCAGGTTTATAACCATCAGCTGCTGGAATCGCAGAGCAGATGATTAATATGCCTTTAACTTGGAAACGACAGAAAGAAGGTTGTGGTTTTAAAGGAGACAATGAATAGACAGTGTGTTTGCATGTTTGTACACATCATGTGTGTGTGTGTGTGTGTGTGTGTGTGTTCATCTCCACAAAGCCACAAAGATATAATCACCATCATACACAAGCAGATCCATGCACAGGAATGTCGACACTTTATCTCATCCTGTTTATTAATAGTCAGCCCGACTTCCCGTCGTAGACTCCTGCCAGTCTCCACGCGGAACCTGTGGTCCTATTTATTTACGGCTTCGCCAACGAGCATCTGGGCACCAGACCGCCACACCTGTGTGTGCTTTGTTTACTGCATTTTTCAATCCGCCGCCATTATCAGAGATTCTGCTTCAGGCTTTTAAAATGTGAGAATTTCACAGACGCAAGGAGAACATACAAACTCCCCATCGAAAGAGCGCCGACATTTATGCAACCCGATGCTTCGTGACGGAATCACTGAAGGAGCACCTTAGACCTCCCGGCGACATCCAGAAACACAAGTCAGCTTTTAAAACGGATAAAAAAAAAAAAAATAGTGAATATTTTCGCGGCGGATTATTTACTCAGCCAAAAGGGAGTCGCTCTGATTTCTGTTAACGTCCCAAAAACCTGCATTTCTTTGAGTCTGGAGCCTCTGAGCTGCTTAATTTTGTGTGTCAAGACCTAATTATATCATTACATAATAATAACAATAATAATCTTTAATTACATGTGAATTTGTGGCTTCACAGAGACGTTAATTAAAGAATCCATTATCTTTTGCTTTATCCTTTACGTTTCAGGCGCTGGGCAGATAGACTTAGGACAGGGCGCCAATGTATCGCTGGGCACACACTCACTCACACACACACACTCTATATGGGGCAATTTGGAGATTTCAATTGACCTTGATCCATGTTTTTTGGACTGTGGGAGGAAACCGGAGAACCCGGAGGAAACCCACGCAGATACGGGGAGAGCATGGAAACTCCACCCAGATGGGGATGAGAACCGGGAATCCCTAGTGCTGAGAGGAGAACATGCTAAACCACTGAGCCACCGTGCCGCCCATGAAAAGTATATAATAATTATCATATACAATACCAGAAACAGATCAAAAAATAAAATAATATTTAATATATTATTTTAGGGGGGGGGGTGCCATCGCGAGAGCGCCACACTTGGTTTGCACTCCTGAAGCCGTCGCATTCTCACACTCTCTTCGTGAGGCTGGCAGGAGGCGCATACCTGAGTCCTAGATAAACCCGGGGAGATAATAGAAAACAGTTTACCGAGGCTTACCCATAAATACCCGGGGATTTTAACCGAGCGTGCTGGAAATTGGCCCCGTTTCTATATTTATTTATACCTTTTTGTTCCCAGTAATCCAATTTTGAACCATTCCGGTTTGGTTTCCTTATAGGGATGTGCTGCATAATTTACCTTTGGCTAGAAATAACATGTGGTTTTCGTTTCTCAGTTACAAAAAGGAAAGCCGGGCTCTGGCGAGCCGGACTCCTCCCTCGGTGGAGTGTACACTTGCCCGACCTCTTATCCCGTCATTAGAACCGAGGGGATGATTCATCAGCGGCGCGGAGGGGAAGCGAAGACGTGCAGGGTTATAACATTTCTATCATATTATCAACGGCCGAAGTGAAGATAAGGGTTAAGGGTTGAGTCCGTGGGCGAAATGCTCAGTGGGTTCGTGAATTGGACATTTTTATACTATGACGACACGGAGACTGCAAACGCAGAGCCAGCGAGGAGAGCGAGGAGATCTCACAGATCCCGAACTGTTTTCCATAATCATCACAAAAGTGAGTTCGGAACTCCGCATGCGTCATTTGGCGGCGCACGTTCGACTAATTATAAGAGTTTACAGAATGCTCTTTTGTGCAATCACTGGTTTATAAAAAGCTAGTAAACAACAGAGATGCGGCACGGTGGCTTAGTGGTTTAGCATGTTCTCCTCTCAGCACTAGGGATTCCCGGTTTGAATCCCCATCTGGGTGGGAGTTTCCATGTTCTCCCCGTATCTGCGTGGGTTTCCTCCGGGTTGTGTCCAAAAACATGGATCAAGTCAATTGAGTTCTCCAAAATTGCCCCATATAGAGTGTGACTGTGTGAGTGAGTGTATGCCCAGCGATAGATTGGCGCCCTGTCCTGGGTGTAGAAGATTAAGCTGAATGAATGAACAACCGAGATGTGTTCACGCTGACCGAACACATGGGTGGGCGGAGCCTCCGTCTCTTTAAGTGACGTTGCAGAAATGTGACCGAGCCCATGGGTGGAGTGCAGAGCAGCCAGGAAATCCCTGCCAGCGTTTCCTTTTCCTCACTATGACATCACCTGACATAACCCCCCCCCCCCCCATCAGCATCCCCCTATCGTTCCCGTATGCTTTGGGTTCGACTGCGCAGTCATACACATATGGATGAGCTTATTAAAGCTTAGGTTGCTGTTATACTTCAATATTCATATAACGTATCTTCAAGGGCGGCACGGTGGCTTAGTGGTTGGCATGTTCTCCCCTCAGCACTAGGGATTCCCGGTTCGAATCCCCAACTGGGTGGAGTTTCTATGTTCTCCCCGTGTCCGCGTGGGTTTCCTCCAGGTTCTCCGGTTTCCTCCCACAGTCCAAAAACATGGATCAAGTCAATTGAGTTCTCCAAATTGCCCCATATAGAGAGTGTCTGTGTGAGTGTGTGCCCAGCGATGGATTGGCGCCCTGTCCTGGGTCTATCTGCCCAGCGCCCGAAACGTTCTCCCCTGGATGGGCATGGGGAACCCCCACCGCGACCCTAATAGAGGATAAAGCGGAAGATAATGAATGAATGAATGAATAATGCATCTTCAAGGGCGGCACTGTGGCTTAGTGCTTTAGCACTTAGGGATTTAGGGATTCCCGGTTCGAATCCCCAACTGGGTGGAGTTTCCATGTTCTCCCCGTGTCCGCGTGGGTTTCCTCCGGGTTCTCCGGTTTCCTCCCACAGTCCAAAAACATGGATAAAGTAAACTGATTTCTCCAAATTGCCCCATATAGAGAGTGTCTATGTGCCCAGCGATAGATTGGCGCCCTGTCCTGGGTGTATCTACCCAGCGCCCGAAACGATCTCCCCTGGATGGGCATGGGGAACCCCACCCCTCCACCCCCGAGACCCTAATAGAGGTTAAAGCGGAAGATAATGAATAAATGAATGTATCTTCAGAAGGAACCAGCCTTGTCCTCCTCTTTAACACCGGGTTGCTCTTGCGTGCGCTCCAAAAGCCTCTCGGTACCAAGTGTTATGTACCATGAAATGATATCAGAGTGGGTCATAGTTGATTTCATTGTAAAAGGCTGCAGAGCGAGAGCTTCACTCCCATTCAGACCCACGAGCCGCTCACACATACCACGACTATTACACCACCGGACGAAGACGCCGAATTGATTGTGAGGATTATGCACTTAAATGTGAGATTACCTCGGAAATCTTTCATTGCAACACGTGAACGCACGTCGGCAAGAACGCGGGGCTTGACTGCCCTCGAGGTCATCTCTATAGCGCCGCCTGCCTCGTCCTCGTCTGTAAGACACAGGAAGAAAGCTGTACTGAGTCCGAAGCCTTCGTGAGAAAGCATTCATTCACTATCAGCCACCCACACCCCCCCCCACACACACACAAACACTCAGAGTTTTCATTACGGTGTCCTGGGCTGTTCCCTTCTACCTGTACACCTTCATTTTCTCGGTGGGGGCTTGAAAATGACATGCTGAGCAAATGGCTGGGTTTGGAGCTCAGATCATACAGTATGAAGGTGTAGGCGGTGGTGCGGTGGTGCCGTGGTGGATGGATAAGTTCACGTAAGGTCAGGAACGTATGCTCATTCTGAAGTTTCATGGTGACGGTTTGGGTTTGCTCACCGGGTACAAGCGTTTCCATCAGAAGGGCAGTTTGCATCTCTAATGTTCCCATCAGCGTGCTTTTGGAACGTGAGAGGAACACGAGGTACCTCCATTAAACCCACTCGAGTTCAGGGAAGACATTAAGACCCCACACAGAGCAGTTTAAAGTAAAGCACCGCTGTTTAGGAAGCCTGCAGGTTGCTGGATTTGATCCACCAAACATCTGATTTCACTAATTATAAGGTGTGTCCACATTTTTTTTCAGAGTGGTGCCTTGTTGGGTTTGCAGAGTCCATTTCATACATGTTGACATTTTTAAAGAATGGAATACAACAAACAAAAGACAAAGTTTAAAACCATCACCTCGTCCTCAGAGCCAGGCAGAGGATATTAAGACGTTTGTTTCCATCTGAAAGGTTTAGACCTTTAGGTTCTGCAGTGTGCAGCTTTTGGATCTTGTGAGGACCCTTTGTAGTTCTTTTCTTCCTGTTCGGAGAAAAAAAATTATTTTCTATTAAATTAGTCATGTCCAGTTCCACTGTGTCAACACTCCCACCATGTCCTCCACCCTCTGTTGTCCCGGGAGACTTTCCTCAACCATGTGCTTTCTCTGTAACAGTGTCATTTAACCGAAAAAAAAAAAATATATATATATATTATATGGTTAGCATGTTCTCCTCTCAGCACTAGGGATTCCCGGTTCGAATCCCCAACTGGGTGGAGTTTCCATGTTGTCCCCGTGTCTGCGTGGGTTTCCTCCGGGTTCCTCCCACAGTCCAAAAACATGGATCAAGTCAATTGCCCAAATTGCCCCCTATAGAGTGTGATTGTGTGAGTGAGTGTGTGCCCAGCGATAGGTTGGTGCCCTGTCCTGGATGTCCCAGAGCCCGAGACGTTCTCCCCTGGATGGGCATGGGGAATGGGGAATCCACAACCCAAAGCAGAGAGGTTTCTTTTCCACTTCACGTCATGTTTTAACCTTTTTACCAACAAATATCTCTAAATTTCACAGTTGATCGACGAACAAACCTTTCGGATTAAACAGCGCCCCCTACGGTGCTGTGCAGGTTTCCTTCGTGCCAACTGTTTATTTTATCATTATTATTTTTAAAGTAGACGCTGCGAGAAACTGAAATGGTCGGTCTGTCTCTTTCGCAGGTCGCCATCAAGTCCATCAAGAAGGAGAAAATCAAGGACGAGCAGGACATGGTGCACATCCGGCGGGAGATCGAGATCATGTCGTCCCTGCGCCACCCCCACATCATTTCCATATATGAAGGTTGGTCTCGTTCTCCACCGGAGCCAAGAGGGTGCCACCGAAACCCTTCATTACTTTCATCACGGAATATTTTTAGCGTCTTCCGTCGGGGCTCTGAATCGTGAGCCGGTCCTTTTCTGTGCAAAGTTCGGTGATTAGATCATTACAGGCCGACGTGCTCGTAATCATCGCTTCGTCGGTGCGTTTCGGTAAAAAAAAAGAAAGAGATGTGCGCACGCAGGTCTCTGTGCGTTTAGAAGCACCACTCGATGTGGGGTGTCCGCCGGCAACCGTCCATGTGTCCGCGCGCCCCCCTCCACCCGCTTGATCTCCCGGCCAGACATCTGCTGGCTGTTTCTGCGGGAGCAGCTGGGAAGCAGACGTGGTTTCGGAGGTGGAGAGGGAGCTCGCCGGCTCTTGGTTCTCGGCCTCCTGCACTGAATCATCCCCGAATCGGCCATGAATTAAACATCATAAGGAATAACTAATAACCCCCCCTTCCGTCTCTCCTGATAATTAATCGACGATACGGCGTTTTTTGCGAACCGCCGCGGTCGATATGGAATCAGAAAAAGTGAGCGATGAGCGAACAGACGCCGGTCCGTTACCCCGGCTGGGTTGTTTCGCTCACGCGAGCCAAATAACGAGCCGTTTTACTGTTCGCTTCACGTGTTGCTGAGGCGCGTCAGGCCACGATGTGTGTACAGAAACTGGTAAGCGTTCTGATGTGGAATAAACGCCGGCTCGGCGCAGTGGAAGCGCCCGGCCTCTGTTGTGGTTGGCTGGTGATGGCGGCGGAGAAGTTGATTAGGAGAAAAACACACATACAAACGAGCCTCGGGAGTCGGGCTCGCGCCGTGTGCGTTCCGTCCGCCAGTCGGGTCCAAACGGGCTCGACGCGAAAGCCGCATGCTTTCTGGTGTTTCTCGTTAAAGTGTTTACTGTTGTGGATTGGCCTCGCACCAAACGAGCCCTGCAAGCTTATAGACGAAGAGAGATATATATCCGGCAACACCCTTGTCAACCATTAAGTACATCTGTGAGGCAAAACCGAAGCAGATGTGAAATTCCAAACGGCGCACACACAGACACGGGCTCGCCGCTCACGGGCTCGTTTCATATGCCGTCTTATTTACGGCGCAACGGCCGCCAAAGCCACAGGTATTCTCCACTCCTGTCGAAAAGCTGGTGCAGATTCAGGACCAACCCAGAACCCGAGGTGACCATCTGACTCGTGAACGTCACCCACCGCGGTCGAACGGGTCACGGACCGCCGTCCCATCTCCGCCCGGAGCTCCGAAATCTGGCAAATGATTCCCTCTAGGGTTTAAAAGGTCACAGCTCATGAACATACCGCTGAACCCGAACAGCCGGAGGGTCACGGAGGGACTGGAGGCGCAAAGCCTGCATCCCAGCGGGAGGCCATCCGAGCCGCGATCAGAGGAAATCCGAAGATCATTTCTCGAGGCGTCGGAAAGGATTTCGGGCGGATTAAGTCGTGGACAGGGTGTGAGGAGGGCGGGGGCCGCGATGAAGCAAAGCGGCTGGTGCGTGGTAATTGCGAGTGGCGCCCCAGTGAGGCCTCACAGAGAGATCTGCAGACACACCCGGTTTTTAATCAACATAGAGCCTGATTAAACAGAGATAGCGTCGCTGTTCGAGGCTCGTTAAACGTGGGAGCGCGCTCGATTCGGGAACTTTCTTGTGAAGTGAAGAGTCTTTGAAGCGGGACGTGTTCCATCAAAAGGCTTCCACTGCACTGGTAGCTCGGGGGAGTGGGGGGTGCAATAAAGGTTAAGGGCCTGTCTCAAGGGCGGCTTGAACCCACAGTCTTAAGACTGATAGTCCAACACCATCAGCCCCCCGCCCCCCACGACCCTAATATAGGATAATGAAGATAATGGATGGATGATGGACTTTAGGGGTTCCTTTGAAGATGCTACTGCAGCAGTGCTGTACAATGTTCTCTTATTCATTCATTCATCCAACGTCTTCCGCTTTATCCTCTATTAGGGTTGCGGGGGGGGGGGGGAGAACGTCACGGGCGCTGGGCAGATAGACCCAGGACAGGGCGCCAATCCATCGCTGGGCACACACTCACTCACACACACACACTCTATATGGGGCAATTTGGAGAACTCAATTGACTTGATCCATGTTTTTGGACTGTGGGAGGAAACCGGAGAACCCGGAGGAAACCCACGCGGACACGGGGAGAACATGGAAACTCCATGAACCAGGAATCCCTAGTGCTGAGAGGAGAACATGCTAAACCACTAAGCCACCGTGCCTCCTTGTGTTCTCTAATGTGCATCGTGAATATGTTTCAGTATTCGAAAATAAGGACAAGATTGTGATCGTGATGGAGTACGCCAGCAAGGGGGAGCTGTACGACTACATCAGCGAGCGCCGGCGGCTGACCGAGAGGGAGACCAGGCACTTCTTCCGGCAGATCGTGTCTGCGGTGCACTACTGCCACAAGGTACCGTGTTCCTCTACAATTTAATGGCGCAATTTAATTTAAATGAAGCGCAACAGTACCGGGACGCACCTCCGACTCCCTGATTAAACCAACCTACCACAAAACCTGCCATTCGTCCGGACAAACAGTTTGGGGAAGGCCCACCATCTCTGTGTCGGTACGACCGCTTCGGCTCACAAAGCTGGACCGGGAGACGTTCGAAGTCCACATTAAGCCCCGAGTTCCACTCCATCAAACAACTATGGGATGAATTAGAACAGAGATTGTGAGTCAGACCCCCCCCCCAAAACATCAGTGTCTGACCACACAGTTGCTCCTCTGGATGAATAGTCCACAAAGACTCGCCCCCCCAAACATTCGAGCGCATGGATAACGCAGTGGAAGCTGTCCTATCTGCGCTAAGACAGAACTTGGGATGTCATAAGAGCTGATGGACGGTTTCGGGTGGGTCGCCCCGTTGCCCCAATCCAAGCATCCGTGACATCCATGCCGATTAGATTTCTCTACACACAGAGGGCACATCGAGTTCCCGCCTCACTCTGGCAGCGGGACGGGTGTATTGTTTTCGTGAGGTTGGCACCGACGCCGCAGGAAGCGTGCAGCGCAGGCCTCGTCCCCCGCGCCGCCTGCACCGATCGGAAAACATGCCAAACACGCATGTCCCCCCCCCCATCCACTTTCAAAGTGCCGCACGCGCAGCCGCATCGCTAATGAACTCCACTGCGGCCGTAATCTCGAGCGGCTGCGTTCTCCACGTGCGAGTCGGCGCTTTAGAGAGCAGCGCTAATGACACAGTCGGGTTTTAATTCAGAGCCGGTGTGAGAACACAACTCGCCTTCGTCCATAATTACAGCCGTCCGTTTACGGCGCAGATGTTCGGCGGCTGATGTCAACGCTCCGTCCGTGACTTCAGGAGAGAGAGCGGCGAGGCACGCCAGCGCCGCGTGCTTCAGATGTTTCAAACACCTCAGCATGGCTGGAGGGGGGGGTTATAAGTGGATCCCGGGGTGTCCGTGTTGATGAAATTAATTAATGACTTTTCTTTTTTCCTTTTTTTTTTTTTTTTAGAATGGTGTGGTGCACAGGGATCTGAAACTGGAAAACGTCTTACTGGATGACAACTGTAATATTAAGGTCAGATTGATTGGTTGGTCGATTGGGTGGTCGTTTGGGTGGTCGATTGGTTGGTAGATTGGTCGATTGGTTGGTCGATTGATTGGTCGGTTGGTTGGTTGATTGATTGGTTGGTCGATTGGTTGGTTGGTTGATTGGTTGGTTGGTTGGTTGGTTGATTGATTGGTTGGTTGGTTGGTTGATCGATTGATTGGTTGGTTGATTGGTGGATTGATGCTGATGAAGAACTGATGATGGAACCTTCAGTGCAATAAGAGTACCTTGTTTCTCCACCCAAACAGATCGCGGACTTCGGCCTCTCCAACCTGTACCACAAGGACAAACTCTTACAGACGTTCTGCGGAAGCCCGCTGTACGCATCCCCAGAGATCGTCAACGGGAGACCTTACCATGGTCCTGAGGTGGGACATCAATCAGTAGCACCTGCACCTTTACATCTTACCTTGTTATCTTCGGCCTAATCTCTACCGGGGTCGTGAGCGGGGGGTTCCCCCATGTACATCCAGGGGAGAATGTTTGGGGTGCCAGGCAAATCCAAAAGTAGGTGGGACCAGCTTTCTCTGAATGAATACCCTTCTCCAAGGGGGTCCAAAGGGGGGGCTTGGACCTACCGAAAATAAGGCGGCAAAGGAGAGTCACATCAACACATCAACTGGGCACACACTCACTCACTCACACAGACACACTCTATATGGGGCAATTTGCAGAACTCAATTGACCTTGATCCATGTTTTTGGAACGTGGGAGAAAACCGGAGAACCCAGAGGAAACGCATGTGGATACAGGGAGAACATGGAAACTTCACCCAGATTGGGATTCGAACCGGGAATCCCTAGCACTGAGAGGAGAACATGCTAAACCACTAAGTCACCGTGCCGCCCCACAGAGATATTGATATTGGAAACCATCGCAAGTTGCTGTTGTAGGAAACTTTGCCCCGTCCGTCCGGAACCACCTCCACCCTTCTCGCACTCTTTCCCCAAATCAGCTCTAGTGCCCCCCTATGGAACAACCTGCACAATCAGTGTGTAATTCCAGCAGCTTGATCTCGGGTCAGTGTTTTTTTGGACCAGTAAACCTGCCGATCCTGCCCTTTGAAGTTCCTCAAACGGTCGCTGCGAGGCAGCTACGTACTCGCTAAGGCACCGGAACGGGTTCCACAGGCAGAGGGTATAAAAACACGTCTTTAAGACTTATTTGTGGCAGGAAGGGAAGAGGTGGAGCTGCCTCGTCAGGCCAATCCGTCACGCCGTAACGAGTGCCGCTCATATTTTTAGACCGAAAAAGAAAAACCCGTTGGCTCTGAGTTTGCCCTCATTTGCGGCGGTTTTTGTTACGGGGCTTGATTGTAATCAAAATCACAACGTTCTACGAAGAGAAAGCCACAAATTACAGCCGGTAAGCAGAATAAACAGCGGCGGCTCACACGATGGCCGCGTCCCTGCGTTACGATCGGAATCTCCTGGACTCGGACCGGCGAGAGGAAGGCGGAAAATCATTTGTACGGAAGTGTAATCAGTCCGGACCGGCTATCTGATTTCCTGTGACTTAATACCCATGCAGTTTTTGGCCAGCGCTCAGGGGGTGGTTGGTTTCAACAGCGAGACGGACTGGCTTCCCTGAAAGTCTGTGTTCCGCTACTTGCCCTTTCTGCCCCACCCAAGTAGTCGGATGCCCTGTGTGTACAGAAACAATGGACATCGTCGGTCGTATCACTGGCTGTCAGAAGAGGAGAGCGTTCGTGGACACCGTCAAGCGTCGGCAGGGTGGTGGACATCAACCCTGCCAAGAACCATAAAGCTTGAAGGCTGTAGATTTGTGTTTTCTTTAGAATGGAGGCTGAGGGGGAACGTGGGCCGCAGTTCTCCCGCCTCACATGTTCCCGTTTGTGCTTTCAGGTGGACAGCTGGGCATTGGGAGTGCTCCTCTACACACTGGTCTACGGTACGATGCCGTTCGATGGGGGAGACCACAAGAATCTGATCCGCCAAATCAGCAACGGCGATTACAAAGAACCGACTCAGTCATCAGGTACAGTTCAGACACTCGAGGTCATTAATAAAGTGTTCGGATTCCCACGGGGTACTGATGTTGCAACAAGCTGAAAATTCCAGATCAGTAGTTTATATTTAAATCAGCCTGTTGGGCATCAACAATCCTGCCACAGTCAAACTCACATGTCACATGATGTGAACGTTACCTGAAGCTGAAGGACACGGTTGCTCAGATGAAGTTTCTGGCACAGTAAGTCCATCCCGGGTTCGACTCCCGGTGTAGTGAACTCAGATTCTTCCTTTCCTCTCGGTTCAGGCATGGGGTCCTTTAGGGGTCATGATGGTTGGTGTTGGTGTCTCAAGCCTGGGGGAATAAGATGGTTGCATTAGGAAGGGTAGCTGGTATAAAACTATTCATTATCTTCCGCGTCCATCCAGGGGAGAACGTTTCGGGCGCTGGGCAGATATACCCAGGACAGGACACCAATCTATTGCTGCGCACACTCACACAGACACACTCTATTTTGGGCGATTTGGAAAATTCAATTGACTTGATCCATCTTTTTGGACTGTGGGAGGAAACCGGCGAACCCGGAGGAAACCCACGCGGACACGGGGAGGACATGAAAATTCCACCCAGATTGGGATTCGAACCGGGAAGCCTTAGTGCAGAGAGGAGAACATACCAACCACTAAGCCACCCGGTATAAAACTAATCCAATTTAAGTATATGGATCTTCTTGTGGCGCCCCCTAAAGTGATTGAGCCAAAAGACGTAGTAGAAAAAGAACAAATTGAGACATTTTTTGTCGTATTTTTTTGGCTTTTTTTATGATGAAAATCAAAGATCTAATGTAACTAACCTGATTGACCTGATCTTTCGTACTGGATGGTACAGATGCCCGTGGTCTGATTCGCTGGATGCTGATGGTAAACCCGGAGAGGCGCGCTACAGTGGAAGACATTGCCAACCACTGGTGGGTGAACTGGGGCTGGAAGACGAGTGTCTGTGATTGTGAGAGCCAGCGTGACACCGGCTCCCCGATGTTGGCTCGCCTGATCGACTGGCAAAGCCGCACCGAGCCGCGGGTGACCAAAGGCGCCCGGCCCGACCAACTCCAACTCATCCGGCAACGGCCAAAGAAGAGCAAGAAGGAAAACGACACGGGAGTTCCCCACTGTGACGACGACGACGACCTCGGGCTGAAGAGGCCGAAGGGAATCCTCAAGACCCGGCCTTCGGAGGAGCAACACTCAAGTCTGGAGGACGTCGAGCTGATACCTGGGACGGAGGAGGCAGGAAAGGAGGCGGTGTCTGCAACCGACGAGGAGGAGCCCACTGGGGAAGAATGTCTGTCCAAGATGGTGCCTATTCTTCCAAAGAAGGGCATCCTGAAGAACAAGCAGCAGCGGGAATCAGGGTATTATTCTTCACCGGAGCGCAGCGAGTCCTCCGACCTGCTAGGGGGCAACAACATGACGCCCCTGGCTGCCAGCTCACCTCCCAGGCATGCGGTAGGAAGGAAGGGGATTCTAAAGCGCAATGGAAAGTACTCCACCTACAGTGCCCCACCGTCGGTCGCCTCCCTTGGGGAGACCTCATCCGGTGAGTCGGGTCTATGGCGCAGCCAGAGTCGGCCTTCCAGCATCGTCGGAGAGGACAGCAGCATCCTGACCAACGGTTCCTCGGGCGGGGCCGATTGGCCCCAAATCAGCTCGAGGCCAAACATCAGAGGCTGCGCCTCGGCCGAGAACCTGCTCCAGCTGGCCAGCTTCAAAGGACTGCAGACGGCCCCCGCCCTGCACGGGGGAAAGTTCGGCCGTGGGTCACACGGCTCACCTGGGGACAACAGCAGCTTCTCCTTGCTCGGAGACCTGGACGATGTAACTCAGGTGTACCAGCAAGCCCTCGATATCAGCAGCAACTTGGTGTAGAGAGAGAGAGAGAGAGAGAGAGAGAGAGAGAGAGAGAGAGATGAGTGGGGAGGCGGCGACACAGGAGGAATGTATATGGATGTGTTTAGTTTATCGGTTGCCGACGACCAGTTGCTATGCTGGGATTGAACGGATTGATTTTAAAGGGGTAACACACTGCCAAAACCACAAAACGTCCCAGACTAGAGACGTTCAGAGTCGCGATGTCGATAGCTGGGGCCCTCAACCCTCACGGAAACCAGTGCTGTGTTCAAATGTTTACATGATTTAGCAAACGGTGAGTTCGAATCACACATACCGGGAGGCTCCGGGGCGACGAGCTGAGTTTACAAACGCACCTTAAAACTCAACGCAGAGCACATGTCGTGATCCTTACTTACTGTAAAAAAAAAAAAAAAAAAAAAAAAAAAAAAAAAAGAAAAGAAAATAACCAGGGTCTCGCTGATCTGTCAGTGTCGTTTATTTATTACTTTGCTTAGATTTTGCGATACAAAACTGGCGTGGCCCGTACTGGAACCGCAAAGCCGAGTCTCTCCTGCAACTCGGATGGAAATGACATGTATAATGTCCACGTTACCCCCAGGTCTTAGCCATCTGTAAGACACAGCGAGGCCTCGTATGCATCACGATACGGGTCTCGCCTCCAGACGAGAACAAATAAGAAGTGCCTTTATAATTGGGATGGAGTTATGTATGTCATTTCCATAAGGTGGAGAGAGATGTCCGGGCGGGTCGTCACCAGATGGGTTTATGTTGAATGTTCAGAAACCCGGGACCTCAGAGTGCAAACTCAAAGGGACTCCAGCCGCATTATTGGGTATTCTTTCTGGACATCATCATAGCAGGTAGCACAGTTTTAAACTCTCCACTGGACAACACAGGGCTTTTGGTGGAAGCACACTGGGAAACATGTAGTCATGTGTCTCTACCTGACAAAAGACTGAAGACACCGTCAATAACGGGGCTCTTCATCACTATTGCTTTTATGTCGGCGCCGACACCTGTGCTGTGTACATTACGGTACAGGGAGGTGCCCGGTTTGCGCCGTTAAATGGCAGATTGCGTGATATTTGGTCGAATTCAAGTCGTTCCCTGTCTGCAGTGGAACAGACGGCAGGGATAGGCACAGACGGGGACGTGAGAATGGAGGTTGAATGAGGTTGTGAAAATGCCAGGAAGCATAAAGGAGTGGTATAAATAAAGGCGCTCAGGATGTAGAATAGGGGTAGGTGTTGGGGTAGAGGGTGAGTGAAGAGGGGTTGGAGGAAGGACGTGGAAATGTGGAATTGAGGTTAAATGGAGGGAGGCGGGAATGACTGCGGGGTAGGGAAGTGGAAACGAGAGTGAGGACAAAAGAAAGGTAGGGAATTACGGAAGGGAGAGAATGAAGAGCGGCGGCAATAGCAAATATGGGGCAATGAGGAAATTTGGGTAAGTGGTAAGTGACGCAAGGGGGCGATTTACGGTGGTGTGAGAATGAAGAGAGGCGAGGATCAAAGAGTGAAGATGCAGAAAGTGGTTTTATGTGTAATGAGGGTAATTACAGTGATGGGCGAGGAAAGCGCGGTGGTAATACAGAGGCAGGTAAAGGAAGAAGGGCGGGAATTGCAGAGAAGGTCGAGGAATTGGAGGTGCACAGGGTAAATGAGAGGAGGTGGGAATTACGGTAAAGGGTAAGAGACGCATGAGGTGGTAAGTTGGATTTACGGTGTGAATGAATGAACCGCGGTGAGGTGGCTGTAGCTGGTTAATAAAACCAGGTGAGATTAGGGCAGAGGGTGCGAGTTTAGTAAACGGACGCGGTACGGAGGCGAGAGAGCGGGTCGTGGTTCAGTTTGATGCACAAACGTTGGAACCATGACCCTGTTGTACATAGATAAGACATTTTAGAGAACGTTACGCATTTCTTTTCGCTTGTACAGTCACAACACACTCCAGCGTACCTGCTTATACGTAATACAACCACACACACACACCCACATACACACGTAATAGTTA
The DNA here is from genome assembly GCA_019802435.1 of Corydoras maculifer. Taxonomy (NCBI): domain Eukaryota; kingdom Metazoa; phylum Chordata; class Actinopteri; order Siluriformes; family Callichthyidae; genus Corydoras; species Corydoras maculifer. The sequence continues at coordinate 152,795 of JAFMOD010000125.1, read as the reverse complement.
TCACATTAATCTGAGACGTACACACATCACTCTCATCTCCCACGAAGCGCTGAGCACCTGTAACGGGATAAGAAGGCGTTCTGTGGCGCAGGGGTCCGGGGTCCTGAGGAGCATCAGACGCCCTCCGTGTATCGTATTAAATTGCATTTTTTTATATTGCATTGTATTTTCAACTGGATTCACAGTGAAGAAATTATACTATGTTAGTATTTCGTTTAATTACATTTCAGTTTTTGATTCTCCAAAATATTGAATCTGTATCATTTATGTTATTATTATTATTATTTTTTTTTTTTTTAAATCGTAGAAACTCGGCTGCGGCTCCCGGGCTGAAAGGTGGCCGACTACACTTTAAGGTACCACACCGTTGCCGCCGGCGTCGCCGTGAGCCGCACGCCCGGTTTCTGCCGAACTGGAATTAACTGGTGCATATCTGTTAGTTAGCAGAAGGTCTACTTATAGGAAAACTTGACTGGATATTGTTATTGACAATTAAAAAAAAAAAAAAAAAAAAAAAAAAAAAAAGATGGTATTATTATTATTATTATTATTATTATTATTATGTTATTTAAGTATTATTTTTGTTACGTTTTTTCCCCCCCCCCCCGCGTTGTTGGCAAACGGCCAAAATAATCACGTTTCATTTTATTGATTTGATTTTTTGATTTTTGATTTTTTTGCCTTGACAGCAGAGGTGGTTTTGTTTCAGTGCCTTCGCGATCTGTTATGTCATTTACAAAGTTTTTGATAATTGCTTTTTATACTCTATTTATTGGTAGTGAAGCCAATTTCTGGTGTGGGGGGGAGGGGTGTGTGGGGGGGGGTGTAGACGCCACTCCACGCCTTGTGTAAAGAATCTGTCGGAGCACACGTGACCCGGTCTCAGTGATGGGACTGTGAGGAGATGGGATGGCGTTATTGGGACGTGGTGGTGTTTCGGTGATGGTCGTCTGTACGGCAGCGATGAAGCCACAATCAACTTTAATAAAAGCATCGTTTCTATGAATCTGTAACGCCTTTTTCTTTCTGCCTTTGGAAAATAAAAGCCTCGTCTCACTCGCCGCGTCATCAGATCGTCTTCAGTCGTCATTCTTCAAAACCTACCTAATATTAATTCATATATGGCTTAGTGGTTTAGCATGTTCTCCTCTCAGCGCTATGGATTCCCGGTTCGAATCCCAATCTGGGTGGAGTTTCCATGTTCTCCTCATGTCCACGTGGGTTTCCTCCGGGTTCTCCACTTTCCTCCCACAGTCCGAAAACATGGATCAAGTCAATTGAGTTCTCCAAATTGCCCCATATAGAGTGTGTCTGTGTGAGTGAGTGTGTGCCTAGCAATGGATTGGCGTCCTGTCCTGGGTGTATCTGCCCAGCGCCCTAAACGTTCTCCCCTGGATGGGCATGGAACCCCCCCCACCACCACCACGACCCTAGTAGAGGATAAAGCGGAACATAATGAATGGGTACGAACCGCCACAGTGATCAGAAATTACAGCCGTGTGAGGGATCCACCGAAACCGAAGCGCCATGAGCGAGAACCTCGAAACGAGACGATCGTCAAAAACCCCCAAAAACGCCGGAGCAGCCAAAGGAAAGAGGGCTTGCAATTTCGAGGAGGAAGAAAAAAGGCCGAGTGAGAGAGATCAGGCCACCAGTGGAGGGAGGAGTCGGCGGCAGAGCGAGCTGGCGGCCTTGACTGACTTTAATTCGATCCACATTTCCAACCGGGGGGAGGGGGGGGGCAGGAGGAGGCGTGGGCGGCGGGCTCGGTCTGAGAGTCTCCGGAGGCCGGCGCAGAGGAGCAGGAGAACACTTCTGGCTCGTGCAGCGTAAGTGGGGAGACGCTGGGCTGGAGAGGCCGAGGGACAGAGTCCAGCCGGGCTGGCTCGAGTCCCGGCGCAGATCCCCAAAACGCACGGTGACCCCTGCGCTCCGGATTAAGAGGCTGCATTTACTGTGGCTGATGCGGGGTCACATTCATATAACGCCGCCCCCCCCTGTTAATGGAACCGAACTGCGAGCCGGGACTCCGCAGGACCTCCGTCCTCCTCTGTCTGATCGCGTCTGGCAGCGTGTCCACACTCACACGGTCGTCTCCGAAGCTTTTCTCACACTTACAGACCCTCAGAACGTTTACCCCAGAGCCAGAGACGAAATGACTGCAGACAAATCCACTAACGACTAAAGACTGCACCACCGGCACTCACCACCAGGGTCCATGACGCCGAGATGCTGAGCGGCCTTGCAGTTAATCCCTCGAAGGATAAAAGCCTCCATGGGACGAAACACAGGTCCTCGGAGTCCGCATGTCCTCCCTGTGCCTGCGTGGGTCTTTCAGCGAGGATCTCTGGTTCCGCTCCAAAATCTAAAGACATGCCGGTCATTAAATTGGAGACATCAGGGGTATTTATCAGGGCACTCCGGTCCCAAACCGGGGGGAGGAGGGTTGTCAGGAGGTCGAAGGTGCAGATCTTCACTGCTGTGGCGCCTCCTGATGGTAAGAAGAGGAAGAAGGCCGCTCACCTGACGAGAGGTGCGGCATCATGGTGTACAAGGTTACACCATCAGAACCACAGAACCTCAACCTCAATGCAGATTGCAGCCAGGTCCTCATCCAGGTCCACATGATCGATGGACGTGGAAACACTTCATCGGTGTCTGACCTCACGATTGCTGGATCAACAGGTTCCTACAGTCACTCTCCAAATTCCATTCCATTGTCTTCCGCTTTATCCTCTATTAGGGTCGTGGGGGGGGGGGGGTCCCCATGCCCATCCAGGGGAGAACGTTTCGGGCGCTGGGCAGATAGACCCAGGACAGGTCGCCAATCTATCGCTGGACACACACTCACTCACACACACACACTCTATATGGGGCAATTTGGAGAACTCAATTGACTTGATCCATGTTTTTGAACTGTGGGAGGAAACCGGAGAACCCGGAGGAAACCCACGCGGACACGGGGAGGACATGCAAACTCCACCCAAATTGGGATTCGAGCCGGGATCTCCAAATTCCACTTTAATACATTTTAATACACCGGACCTAAACTGAAACTGTCTGTATTGCCCTTTTCTTCTTCGAGGTCACCGGTGCACCACCACACTGCCTCGGTTACCCCCTTAAACATGTACCATAGGGTTCACGTCAGCTGTCCTCCTCCAGAACCTTTTCCTCATGAGCAACATGGCAATCTGATTCCAATTCCCCAGACGGCTCTTCCTTCCACTTTGAGCAAGACATCAAACGGAGCCTCATGTTTCAGGAGGTTGCTCATAAACGTCAGCTCACAGAGCGCCGCGGAACCGGAGAACGAGCCGCGGGCCCCCAGAGGACAATCGGCCATCGGCGGACACGGCTGCGTTTTTGATCTAATCCTCACGCAACACTTCGGCCCGGCCTTGGAGATCCCAGCTGGCGTTCTGAGAGACGTGTCCTCTGAAAAAGAACTGAACTTGGTGCAGAAGTTCAGACCTCGAACCATGGTGCAGGTCTCGGGGAACCTTCGTTCCGTGGTACTCGGAGGGTTCTCCCTGCAGCATACTCGAAACCTACTGTACAAGAGCCCTGGTTTCATAGCATGTGATGCCTCAAAACGTCCTGTAGGTGTCCCGATGCGCAGGTACAGATCACATATACATTCTCTAGCAGTGGCTCATCCTGATCTCCTCTCTCTCTCTTTAAAACATCCATCCATCCAATATCTTCCACTTTATCCTCTATTAGGGTTCCCCATGCCCATCCAGGGGAGAACCTCTCGGGCGCTGGGCAGTTACATCCAGGACAGGACGCCAATCTATCGCTGAACACACTCACTCACACAGACACACTCCATATGGGGCAATTTGGAGAACTCAATTGACTTGATCCATGTTTTTTGGACTGTGGGAGGAAACCCACACGGACACGCTGCGAACATGGAGACTTCACCCAGGTTGGGATTCGAACCGGGAACCTAGTGCTGAGAAGAGAACATGCTAAACCTCTAAGCCACCGTGCCGCGCCCCTTTAAAATATCTGACAAATAAAAAAATAAAATAAAATAAGCATTGATTTTTTAAACATGCTGAACCATTCTGGAGTAAGGCCTTAATTGCAGACCCCCCCCCCCCCCCATCCCCGCTTCATGTTGTGATCATAACGCCGCGGGACTCGGCGGGTCTGGTCTTCGCCCCCGGCCCGTCTCTAACCTTCTTCGTTTCTATGGTCGCTGATTTCTTTACCATTCTCTTTCTGCTCGTCTCTATTTTTAGCCGTCCGCCCTGCTATTCTGGAATTTGTTGCTGACTGGCTGCCGCTGCCGCTGCTGCTGCTGCTGCTGGACGTCTGGGCAGCAATCCTGTCAGGAATGTCTGGCTCCTTCTCAAAACCACTATAGAGGCCCGCCGGGGAGGGCGGGAGGACCGGCGAGAGGAGAGGGAAAGAGAAAGTGCAGAGACGTCTGTTTTTCCGTCGTACATGGCGGCAGAGGTTGTGCGTTTGGTTGCTTTATTTTCTTCCACTCGGTTGACACGAACCTCTTTTCTGTTTCGTGTGCGTGAGCACGAGCGCGGGTTCGAGGAATCCGGAGCGCATGTGGGGGGGCCTGCGTAACGAAAATCAACGCCAATCACACGGGTTCCCTCGATCAGCTACAGAGATTCAAAGTGGAGCGTCGTTTCGGTGACACCAAGCTCCCACCCCCCCCATCCATCCATTATCTTCCACTTTATCCTCTATTGGGGGGGGGGTTCCCATGCCCATCCAGGGGAGAATGTTTCGGGTGCTGGGCAGATTCACCCAGGACAGGACGCCAATCTATCGCTGGACACACACTCAGACAAACACACTCTATATGGGGCAATTTGGAGAACTTGTTTTTGGACTGTGGGAGAAACCGGAGAACCCGGAGGAAACCCACACGGACACGGGGAGAACATGGAAACTCCACCCAGATGAGAATTCGAACAGGGAATTCCTGTCCCCATCCATCCATCATCTTCCACTTTATCCTCAACTACGGTCGTGGGGGGGAGGGGGGGTGTTCCCCATTCCCATGGGAAGATACACCCAGGACAGGACGCCAATCTATTGCTGGACACACTCACTCACACACACACATTCTATATGGGGCAATTTGGAGAACTCAATTGACTTGAATCCATGTTTTTGGACTGTGGGAGGAAACCGGAGAACCCGGAGGAAACCCACGCGGACACAGGGAGAACATGGAAACTCAGCCCTGTTGGGGATTCGAACCGGGAATCTCTAGTGCTGAGAGGAGAACATGCTAAACCACTAAGCCACCGTGCCCCCCCACCCACCCAGCTCATCCCGCTGCTCTTAATTCTAAACATACAGTATACCATACGGCCGAAAGTGTGTGGACACCCCATTATCGATGTTGGGAAGACGACAGGACACCAAACAGAGGCTTTGTGTTTAGGGCTGAGTGCACACGTCTCATTTGAAACGTCCTGATGGACGATCTTACGGTTAAGTATTGTGGGGGCAAACAGGTTCCAGATAACAGTACATAAAGACGCCTTTTGGGGGAACCATCTCTGTGACAAAGCATCATACACCTGAAAGTTCAGCGACATATTTTCTTTTCTGTAAATAGTCATGACGTCATGATTTTTAAGGATTTCGTTTCCTTATGTCCACACAGCGTCGTGTCCAGTGACATATTTTTGGGGAAGTTGCCGTGAACAGTTCGTGTGGACAACTCTGAAGCTTTGTCATGTGACCGGTCCTGATGTTACCGCCACCCCATCCGACAACTCAGCGAACTGGGTTCCACAGTGGTCCAAAACGCAGGGATAGGTACCGGAATCCCTACACCTGTGGAGACAGGACGGGGTTTGATGATCATGGGATGTGTCTCAATGAGCTTGTCCACACAGAGCACGTTGATGTGGACAGCTGCACCTTTTTTTTTTCTTTTAATGTCCACATCTTCACGTTGACAAATGAAGTGTGACAGACACATGGTCCGTTTGTGAAATGTATTCCTCATATTATGGGCTGTTGAGTGTCCTGACTGACCTTCACGGCGCTCCTCGAGCCGTTGTATGTTTTGGCTCGCCGCGCCGTTGTCTCTCCGGTGAATACAAGTCTCGTTGCCTTCCTCGAATCCTCGGCACGTCCACGAGCGCAGTGCGGTATGCGTCGTGCCGTCCGGGAGACAGGGCCCTGCATTGTTCGAGGTGTTTGTCATAGCCGAGACCCGAAAAAAGAAAAAAAAAAAGACCTGCTGGCAAGAGCATCGCCCCTGAGAGAGATTAACCTGCAGCCCGTGTCTCCTCCGTCAGTAAAGGAAATAAATCGTCCCTGAGGCGGAGACGGCGAGTGGCCGTACTGCCACGTCTAATTCTCCAGCAGCCGACTCTCTGTAATTCACGCCGCTCACAAACATGGAAAAGCTAAATCTCTGCACCTCTGCGTCCCTCTCGCCAAAAAGTGGACGGGCGTTCCCGTAAGAGCGCGCTCGGCCGAACCCCTGACCCCGGCCGACGTCGCACCTCTCTGCTCCGCCACTTCTCAATCCCAGCCTTTCGGCCATGTCTCAATGTCCTGCCTTCTGTGAGAGGACACCAGGTCAGAGCTAGGAAGGGACCGGCGAGCAGACGGACGGACGGGACCTTTAAACCTGACGCCGCTGTTTGGTATCATTAAATATGATGTAGCCATCGTGGGCGGCACAGAGCTGGGGGTGCAGGTTCGAATCCTGATATGGGATACGGAATTTACAGACCAAAACATGGATTCAAGGTGAATTGGAGGCTCTAAAATTCCCCTATATAACACATACATATATACATATGCATACACATATATAAATAGATACATATATATATACACACACACACACATATATATACACACACACACACACACACACACATATATATATACACACACACAGGGCGGCAGGGTGGCTTAATGGTTTAGCATGTTCTCCTCTCAGCACTAGGGATTCCCGGTTCGAATCCCCATCTGGGTGAAGTTTCCTTGTTCTCCCTGTGTCCGCGTGGGTTTCCTCCGGGTTCTCCGGTTTCCTCCCACAGTCCAAAAACATGGATCAAGTCAATTGAGTTCTCCAAATTGCCCCATATAGAGTGTGTCTGTGTGAGTGAGTGTGTGCTCAGCGATGGATTGGCGCCCTGTCCTGGGGCTACCTGCCCAACGCCCGAAACGTTCTCCCCTGGATGGGCATGGGGAACCCCACCGCGACCCTAATAGAGGATAAAGCGGGAGATAATGAATGAATGACCGTCCATCTCAGTGAGTTCACAGATGTGGCATCAGTTCCCGTTTACTCAGTTAAGTGAATCTCTGTCTCCCTCTGTCTCTCTCTCTCTCTTTCTGTCTCTCTCTCTCTCTCTGTCTCTCTCTCTCTGTCTCTTTCTCTCTCTGTCTTTCTCTCTCTCTGTCTCTCTCTCTCTGTCTTTCTCTCCCTCTGTCTCTCTCTCTCTTTCTG
>JAFMOD010000125.1:45723-53223 GCA_019802435.1 Corydoras maculifer | reverse complement strand
CGTGCAGGACACCGACCGCGCTCTGGTTGTCGTCCTCAGACGCTCTGCTGCAGCAGGTGTTTGCCGTGCGGTTCCTGGGTTCCATGGCGGTGAGGACGGGACACACGCGCGAGGTCATCTACGAAGCCATGAGGCAGGTCCTGGCTGCGCGGGCCATTCACAACATCTTCAGGACCAGCGAGGCGCACCTGATGGTGACCAGCAGCTGCCTCCGGTGAGTCCCGCCGCGACCGCCAGACACGCGAGACGAGACGGGGCCCCGGGGTCTAACGCCTGTGGTGTTTGGTTCCGCAGGTTGATCGACCCTCAGACGCAGGTCACCAGAATAAACGTAGGTGAAGGCGCCGAGGTCAGCGGCGGAGACGCGGGGGCCGGTTCTCACCCTCCCTCTCTCTCTCTCTCTCTCTCGCTCGCGCAGTTCCAGCTGCGTGACGTCACTCAGTTCGCGGCTCACACGGAGAACACGCGGCTCATGGGCTTCGTGGTGGAGGGCGGAGACTGGGGTGAGGAGGAGGAGGAGGAGGCGGAGTCGAGCTTCAGCGCCTTCGTGTTCGAGAGCAATACCGAGGGGGAGAAGGTAGGGAGTCATTTGCATGAAGAGAACAGTTTGGGGAAGGCCCTGTACACAAACCAGTCTCAACATCGACCCCACTGAACCAGATCAGGGGTCACGACCCCCGAAACATCAGTGCCTGACCCCCCGGACTGGACTTTCTGCTTTCTCCTGTAGATCTGCTACACTATAAACCTGGGGAAGGAGATCGCCGGCGCGAAGAAGGTAAAAGTCAGGTCACCACGTCGCCACGTCGTCGCCATGGCGACGGGTGCTGACGCCGTTCTCTGTCCTCCAATCAGAACCCAGAGGCTCTCGCTCAGCTGATGAAGTCGGTGCCGCTGACCGGAGACGGGAAGTTCCTGCTGCTGGAGAGCGAGACGGGAGCGGCCGCCAACGGAGACGGCCCGGACGACCTGGAGTCGGAGGCCTGACGGCCGATCCGGGGTCTGTGTGGCTCCCCCCCACCCCCTTCACAGCCTCCGTGGTTAACTCTTGCTCTCGCACCACCATGCACTTCACCCGAAAGCACGTCGTCTCCGCACTAATGCACGTTCTAACAGCAGGCTCAGCGAGGCGCCACCTGGAGGTTCAGGCTTTAACTGCACTCTTACAGAAAGGCTTTTTTTTTTTTTTTTATATAACCTTGTGCTCTTCATTTGGTTTTTCTTACCTGGCTACATAAGGTCCTCCAGCTCCAGGTTCTCCAGCTACGTACAGAAAGAGGTCTAAAGGGGGTTTTCATCAGCATCGCGATCATTTTTCTTCTAAATGACGTGCGAATCGACACCTGAAAAATCAACAGCACATGGCGACTTTATGAAAATGGAGGCGTTCGAAGGGTATGGATTCGGCCAACACGCTCCTCACGACGTGTCGGTGGTGTCCGTATGTGGCTCCTTAGGTCTAATTGGGATTAAATGGTAAAAATGAACGGAATTTTCCATAATGTCGCCTCCATCAGGTTCCGAGGTGGACGATCCTCATAACGCTGATGTAGCTTTGTTGTTACAGTAACATTCATTCATTTATTATCTTCTGCTTTATCCTCTATTAGGGTCGTTGGGGGGGGGGGAGGTTCCCCATGCCCAATCAGGGGAGAAGGTTTCGGGCGCTGGGCAGAAACACCCAGGACAGGACGTCAATCTTATCACTGGAAACACACTCACTCACACAGACACACTCTAAATGGGGCAATTTGGAGAACTCAATTGACTTGATCCATGTTTTTGGACTGTGGGAGGAAAGCGGAAAACCCGGAGGAAACCCACGCGGACACGGGGAGAACATGGAAACTCCACCCAGATGGGGATTCGAACCGGGAATCCCTAGTGCTGAGAGGAGAACATGCCAAATACTAAGCCACCGTGACGCCCCACAGTTTTGGGACTGTGGGAGGAAACCGGAGAACCCGGAGGAAACCCACGCAGACACGGGGAGAACGTGGAAACTCCACCCCGATGGGGATTCGAACTGGGAATCGCTAGTGATGAGAGGAGAACATGCCAAACCACTAAGCCACCGTGCCGCCCTTGTGGAACCAATCACATTAAAAACATGTAAACCCCCCCCCCCCCGTTCCTCCTAAAGGGCTGGGGTTTTTTTAAGTACCTAAACGCCGCGTGTGTTCTGGATGTTCAGCGCTCGCGTCTCCGGGGGAAACGGGAATGGGTGTCGATCAAAGCGGAAGCGTTCGCGTGAACCTCGTCTCGGGTTTAAAGAGTAATCGCTGTTTTAGCTCTGTGCTGCAGGTGCGAGCAGGTTGTTGAGGCTCAGTGGAGTGGAGGGGGTGGTGGTGGTGTTGGTGGGGGGGTCGTTTCCTATTCACCGTTTTATCAGGGCCCCGAGGAGGCCGAGTGAAGCGCATATAAATGCACCTCTTAACAACAGTCTCTTCTGTCTTGGCGGCTGCGAGGTTCTTCTAAGCGAATGCGGCGGCGCTCGGCGGCGGCGGCGCGGCGGACCTTTTGAAGGAACGCCCCGCGTCGCCCGCGAGATGCACCGTTGTCCTTTCACGCCTGTCATTTCTCTGACGTCTACTAACTCCAATAAAGGTTCTACTGACAAGGGGCGTTGTTTCTTTCCCCCTTCATGGGTAAATTTAAACCTGTAGGTTTTTATTAGCACACGCCGTGACGTCGGGACCGTGAGCGCGTCCGGGGCCTGCAAGCGACGATGGCGATGCAGTACCAGCAGCCGCCACCGGGAGGATTACCGGATTTCTCCGTTGGAAATTTCAGCGGGAAACTCATAGCTCATTCTGAGGCGAGTTTGAAATTCAGGATGGAACTAGGATGACCAGATTCCCATTCAGCAGATGTGGGACAAAGACTAGGTTTGTGTGGGACACCAATGCACTGCCATATATATATATATATATGTATATACACACATCCGCTTTATCCTCCATTAGGGTCGCAGTGGGGTTTCCCATGCCCATCCAGGAGAGATTTCGGGCGCTGGGCAGATACACCCATGACAGGACACCTATCTATCGCTGGGCACACATTCACTCACACACATACACACTCTATATGGGGCAATTTGGAGAACTCAATTTACTTGAGGCGGCACGGTGGCTTAGTGGTTAGCACGTTCGCCTCTCAGCGCGGGGGATTCCTGGTTCGAATCCCCATCTGGGTGGAGTTTCCATGTTCTCCCCGTGTCTGCGTGGGTTTCCTCCGGGTTCTCCGGTTTCCTCCCACAGTCCAAAAACATGGATCAAGTCAATTGAATTTTCAAAATTGCCCCCTATAGTGTGTGTCTGTGTGAGTGAGTGTGTGCCCAGCGATGGATTGGCGCCCTGTCCTGGGTCTATCTGCCCAGCGCCCGAGGCGTTCTCCCCTGGATGGGCATGGGGAACCCCACCACGACCCTAATAGAGGATAAAGCGGAAGATAATGAACGAATGAATGAATTTACTTGATCCATGTTTTTGGACTGTGGGAGGAAACCGGAGAACCCGGAGGAAACCCACGCGGACACGGGAAGAACATGGAAACTCCACCCAGATGGGGATTCGAACCGGGAATCCCTAGTGATGAGAGGAGAACATGCCAAATACTAAGCCACCGTGACGCCCCACAGTTTTAAGACTATGGGAGGAAACTGGAGAACACGGAGGAAACTCACGCGGACACGGGGAGAACATGAAAACTCCACCCAGATGGGGATTCAAACCGGGAATCCCTAGAGCTGAGAGGAGAACATGCTAAACCACCGTGCTGTATATATATATATATATGACCTAATTTGCATTGTTTGCGTCCATGTTCCCGATTGGTTGACATTCAAACAGCCCGCCTCTCCCCCGAAAACAGACAACACAGCCGTCCAATGTCCAATGTTGGATTATAAAACACGCTTAAAAACTGGAGTCTGCCTTTCAATAACGATGCGGGACAACTAATGATGACATTGCGTGACTGTCCCGCTTTGTGTGGGACAATCTGCACACCCTGGATGCAACCGAAAACATTCAGTCCATCTGCATTATAAGAAACACATCAGCATGAACTCCTGATTTAACTGCTGGTTTAACTCCAGCACGATCGCAGACCTCGTCCTCATCAAACGTCTTCAGGACAAACGGGGATGGACACCGAGATCGTCCTAACCTCGAACACACCTCCTAGTTCTCCACATTACCACCTGACATTATTTGGGGGTTCCGCTCGGACCTGCCCCTCAGCATCAGAACACGTTTTAAAAGAAGCAGAAGGTCAGAGTGAAGCAGAACTCTTTAATAAACGAGGGTGGAGTGAAGCCCCTCGTTTGAATCCATAGGAACGCCGACATAACGAAGCCGAATCGAGGACGAGCTCCGTATCCCGCCTCGCTCACCTTCGGGAGGTCGTTCAGCATCATCCCGCCGTGGGTCGTGACGGCGGCGGCGCTCAAACCCACGGTCACACTTCTGCACACAGAGCACCTTACGGACTTCATGATGAAGCGTCACTGATGACATCACACAGAGGGAACCCCCCCCGCCCCCCCTCAGGAGTCTCTGTAGTAGTTGTTAAAGTTGAGGCGCAGCAGGAAGTCTTCCAAATGAGGCTGGTAGCCTTTATCCACCAGCTTGGAAACCACTGTGGACACAACGGGTTGAGGACAGGGACGTCAAGAGGAGACGCAGAGCGACGCGGGGGACGAGACGCCGGCCGCGCGCCGTACGTACCTTTAAACAGGAAGCGCGAGTAGTACTTGAACGTGTTGTAGGACTGCTGCATGGCGATGAAGCTGGGGTGGACCGTCTCCCCCTGCTGGCTCTGCCACGACTGCGCGACCAGCTGTCCTCTGAACTTCAGGATCAGAGTGAAGATGCTGTGGATGATGTTCATCACCGGCGCCGCCTTCTCCGTCAGCAGAGCCCTGAGGATGGAGGGACGATAATCCTCAGGATTAATAATAATAATACAATCTAAGTGACCCCCCCCTCCCAGGGGTGACCACAGACCCCGTTGACCCACATATGCCAATCATCCTCCGGGTTCCTCCCACAGTCCCAAAACATGGATCGAGTCAATTGAGTTCTCCAAATTGCCCCATATAGATTGTGTTTCTGTGTGAGTGAGTGTGTGTCCAGTGATAGATTGGCGCCCTGTCCTGGGTCTATCTGCCCAGCACCCGAAACGTTCTCCCCTGGATGGGCATGGGGAACCCCCCTCCGACCCCCCAACCCTAATATAGGATAAAGCGGAAGATAATGAACGACTAAATATATAAGTAAGTGTGTGTATTTTTATATATATATATATATATATATATATATATATATATATATAAATAAAACACACACACACACTTACTGTTTCCGTTTTGCCCAGTGTTTATTTCTCAAGATCACAGAACATTAATATGATTCCTTCAGTTCATTTCTGTGTGAAGGGTAAGGAGTAGAAATGTAATTCGGGGTTCCCACCTGCAGATGGCACTGTTGTGATACCGTGTATGTATGGATGTGTATAAAGGTTCCACCCTGAAGGTCACTGAGGTGTATGGTGAGGTTCTAACCTGCAGATGGCACTGTTGTGATACCGTGCGTTTACAGATGCATGTATGGATGTGTATAAAGGTTTCACCCTGAAGGTCACTGAGGTGTGTGGTGAGGTTCTAACCTGAAGATGGCCCTGTTGAGGTACTCGGCGTGTGTGTGGTGGATGGCGTCCAGGTCCGAGGCGCCGCTCAGCTTCTGAGAGAACTCGCTCCAGGAGACCTGCAGGATCTGATTGGCCATGTAGCCCTGAATCACCTTCACAAAGTGCTGCATCTCGTGTCTGAAGAGCTGCAGCTGACGGAACTGAACCGAGCGGCCGGCTCCCTTCACCAGAGCTGGAACACACACACACACACACACATATGCACAAACACGCAAATTACACACACCCAGACATCAAACACACACACACACACATGTACACAGGCATACACACAAACATCAAACACACACATACATCAAACACACAAATGCACACACATGCAGACATCAAAAACACAGAGATACACACACAACAAACACACACGCATACACACAAACACACACATATACACAAACACGCAAATTACACACACCCAGACATCAAACACACACACACACACACACACGTACACAGGCATACACACAAACATCAAACACACACATACATCAAACACACGAATGCACACACATGCAGACATCAAAAACACAGAGATACACACACAACAAACACACACACGAATGCACACACATCCAGACATCAAACACACACACAAACATGCAAGCATGTACACAGGCATACACACAAACATCAAACACGCGAATGCACACACATGCAGACATCAAAAACACAGAGACACACACACACAAATATACACAAACACGCGAATGCACACACATCAGACATCAAACACACAGCGACACACACACACATATGCACAAACACGTGAACGCACACACATGCAGACATCATAAACACAGACACACACACAAACATGTACACACGCATACACACATACACACAAACATGTGAACGCACACACATGCAGACATCAAACACACACACACACACACACACACACACAGAGGATGATTGTGAATGTTGAGGAACACTTCAGTCCTTGGTTTGGGATCTGAATTAAGTGATGACAGCTGAAGCTCACTGAAGCCCCGCCTTCTCCTCGTTTTGCTGGATAAACATTTCAGCCTTGAGTTTCTGAAGCTGCTTTAGGTTTTAATGAAAACATCTTAAATAAACGGACGCCCCCCCCCCCGCTCACCCCCCCGCCATCTGATTCCGCCACCAAAACGAGACCTCGAGCCCCCGACTCACCCGTCCGCTTCAGGTGGAACCACACGTCACTGAGAGACCACACCACATGCTTCAGCTGCAGCAGGAAGGAGAAGAGTCTGTTGTATTTGTTCATACAGCTGTCCGTTATGATGATGTTCAGCGGCCAGTCCACCTGAGGGGGGGGGGGGGCATGACTCACGGGGTAAAGCTACTGAAACTGCCCCTCACACCATTAACAGAGCTGTGCAATAGATCACATATGACTCCTGAATCGATTCAGGTATGAAATCCAGATGATTCTTAACTGTGATCATTCATTCATTCATTATCTCCAGCTTTATCCTCTATTAGGGTCGCGGGGGGGGGGGGGGTGTTTCCCATGCCCATCCAGGGGAGAAGGTCTCAGGCGCTGGGCAGATACACCCAGGACAGGGCGCCAATCCATCGCTGGGCACACACTCACTCACTCACACACACTCTATATGGGGCAATTTGGAGAATTCAATTGACTTGATCCATGTTTTTGGACTGTGGGAGGAAACCGGAGAACCCGGAGGAAACCCACGCAGACACGGGGAGAACATGGAAACTCCACCCAGATAGGGATTCGAACCAGGATTCCTTAGTGCTGAAAGGAGAACATGCTAAACCACTAGACCACCGTGCCGCTGTGTAACT
>JAFMOD010001247.1:2316-13228 GCA_019802435.1 Corydoras maculifer | reverse complement strand
CCTCATCAACACCCACACCTGTGTTAATGGAGCGATCACTGAAACCATGTTAGCTGTTTTTTGAAGGCAGGGCTGCAATGAAGTTGAAATGTGTTTTGGGGATAAAGTTCATTTTCTAGGTAAATATTGACTTTGGAATTAATTTCTGTTAAGCTGATCACTCTTTATAACATTCTGGAGTTTATGCAAATTACCATTATAAAAACTGAAGCAGGAGACTTTGTAAAAATTTATATTTGGATCATTCTCAAAACCTTTGGCCATGACAGTATATGGGGCAATTTGGAGAACTCAATTAACTTGATCCATGTTTTTGGACTGTGGGAGGAAACCGGAGAACCTGGAGGAAACCCACGTGGACATGGCGAGAACAAGGAAACTCCACCCAGATGGGGATTCGAACCGCGAATCCCTAGTTCTGAGAAGAGAACATGCCAACCACTAGCCACCGTGCCGCCCTATAACCGATCCAATTAAATCAACCCCCCCACCATGTTAAAATACCCAAAAGGTCACACATGGTACTGACGTGGTGGTGCAGGCGTGTCAGTACTGGTGGATCAGACACCGCAGTACTGCTGGTGTCCATCGTGTGGTGGATGTTCAGGATGCTGGTGGAGGTGCGGGGTAAGTGTACAGTGGGTGGATGCGGGGTTACTCCAGCAGCAGGGTTCAATGCGTTGCGTTCCGATGTGATTCCTCGCTCGGGTTCTTGGTAACCATCCTTATTTGGTATTTAAGCATCAAACAATGAGTACTGTGCGCAGTGTTTAACGTGCAAACAAAACAAAGCTGTGGAGGACTCAGGGTCACACACACACACACACACACACACACACACTCACACAGAGATGCCTTTCCCAAATGGACACCGTACGGTATACACAGATCTGTTGCCAGGGTTTGGAGTGACATCACCGTTCAGACCAGCCCATCCCCCCATGCCCATCCAGAGGAGAACGTTTCGGGCACTGGGCAGATACACCCAGAACAGGGGGGCAATCTATCACTGGGTACACACTCACTCAAACACACACACACTCTATGTGGGGCAATTTGGAGTATTCAATTCACCTTGAAGCCATGTTTTTGGACTGTGGGAGCAAACTGGAGAACCTGGAGGAAACCCACGAACATGGAAACTCCACCCAGATAAAGAGGAGAACATGCTAAACCACTCAGCCACTGTGCATGCCCCTATTTTATATTCATATATAATATTTATTATATTTATTTATTTATATATATATAATTATATTTTGGTTTATTTAATAATTGTTTGTATTTTTATTTTTTGAATTAAATTTTAATTATAGTGTTTTTTTAAATTTATTATTTATATATTTATTGATAACGTATTTGAATGTTTCTGAATCAAAATCAGAGCACGACTGCCATTTCGTTTTAATTGAAGTCACGTGACTTTTAATTATGCGTCATGTCATCGTTACAAATTAAGACATCATTACAGAGACAGAGCTTAAGGTTCGTTACAACTACAACTACGACACCAACAGCGCTGCTGAGGTCTGGGGTTCAGGGGTCAGAGGTCGGACACAGATTTCGGATCCGGCGCCCGGTCTCGGTTCTGTTTCCGGGTGTTGGATGGGACTGAGGTCAGAACCCTGAGTGGGTCAGTCAGGGTTCACCACCGCAAACCCACCCTGCCACGACGTTGGGGTTCAGGAATGCTGGAGCTATCAGCAATCTATCGCTGGGCACACACACAATATAGGGGCAATTTGGAGCTTTCAATTTACCTTGAATCCATGTTTTTTGGACTGTGGGAGGAAGGCGGAGAACCCGGATGAAACCCATGCGGACACGGGGAGAACATGCAAACTTCACCCAGATTGGGATTCGAACTTGGATCGCCAGTGTTGAGAGGAGAACATGCCAAACCACCAAGCCACCGTGATGCCCTGTCTTCTATCATTCATCCATTTTCTTCCGCTTTATCCTCTACTAGGGTCGTGGGGGGAGAAAGTTTTAGGTCCAGGGCAGATACACCCAGGACAGGGGGGGCAATCTATCACTGGGCATACACTCATACACACTATATAATCTCAAGGGGGCATTTTAGAGCATCCAATTCACCTTGAATCCATGTTTTTGGACTGTGGGAGGAAAGTGGAGAACCCGGAGGAAACCCACGCGGACACGGGGAGAACATGCAAACTCCACCCAGATTGGGATTCGAACCGGGAATACCCAGCGCTGAGAGGAGAACATGCCAAACCACTAAATCACCGTGCCGCCCCGTCTTCTATCATCCATCCATCATCTTCAGCTTTATCCTCTCTTAGGGTGATGGGAGGGGTTTCCCCATGCCCATCCAGGGGAGAACATTTTAGGTCCAGGGCAGATACACCCAGGCCAAGAGGGGAAATCTATCACTGGGCACACACTCACACACAATATATAATCTCCGGGGGGCAAGCATCCAATTCACCTTGAATCCATGTTTTTGGAGTGTGGAAGGAAACCGGAGAACGGTTTCGGAAACAGAAATCCACGTGGAGAACATGCAAACCACCCAGATCGGGATCAGGATCGGGTTCCACATGCCCATCCAGGGGAGAACGTCTTGGGCGCTGGGCAGATACACCCAAGACAGGGGGGGGCAATCTATCACTGAACACACACTCACTCTCACATACACACTCTATATGGGGCAATTTGGGGAACTCATTTGACCTTGATCCATGATTTTCGGACTGTGGTAGGGACCCGGAGGAAACCCACGCGGACACGGGGAGAACATGCAAACTCCACCCGGATAGTGCTGAGAGGAGAACATGCTAAACCACTAAGACTCATCCACAGTCTTTGTGGTGCAAAATGGATAGGGAGGACCTTCCCCAAACTGTTTGCCAGATGAACAGGGTTCCAGGTCTGAAGTTCCAGAGCCGTTTTATTTGTGCTAACGAAGAATTCAGTGGCGAGCCTGAGGGGGCGCTGTTTTGACACGAGTCACATCCCAGAACCCGGACTCCTCGCACATCCACTGTTTAGAATGAGGCGCTGTCCCGGGGGACGCGGACTCATGATGTCCTGATGTCACCCGACAAACGAGCAATAAAATCCCTCTAATTAAGAGAATTAATTAAGACGTCTAATACACGGAGTCCGCGATCTCGAACCCAAACCCAATGTTCTTCACAAAGTGGTCCCTTTAAACCAGCCCCCTCAGTCCAAGTGCTAACTCACAGGACCCTCCCCCCATCGTGTAGATTGTGGGAGGACCCTCGTCCCATTGGCGTCTGCGCCCGCGGTCCTCACCTCCTATTGGCCGGCGATCTTTTCGATCCACGGCGCGAAGGCGGAGACTTTGGTGTAGACGCCTGGCGAGTCCTGCAGCCGACACGAGTGTCCCCAGGAGGTGACGCCGTACACCACCCAGACGCCGCCCGTCTCGCAGACCAAGGGACCCCCGCTGTCCCCGCGACAACTGTCCACGTGGTGGCCGTCGGAGGCGGAGCCGGCGCACAGCATGCGGCTGGTGAACTGGCTGCCGTAGCGATGGAGGCACCGCCTCTTGCTGAGGACCGCGATGGGGGCCTGCTGCAGGGTCCTGGAGTACGAGCGACCTGCGGATGGACGGACGGACAGCGAGACAGACGCCATGTCATTAAATTGAGACACCATGAGAACCGTCAATAAAGGATTCAATTGTTGGAGGCACGTTGGCTTAGGGGTTGGCATGTTCTCCTCTGAGCGCTGGGGGTTCCCGGTTCGAATCCAAATCTGGGTGGAGTTTGCATGTTCTCCCCGTGTCCATGTGGGTTTCCTCCGCGATTTTCGGTTTCCTCCCACAGTCCAAAAACATGGATTCAAGGTGAATTCATGGGGGGCGTTTTTTTTTCTCCCCCATCCAGGGGAGAACGTTTCGGGCGCTGGGCAGATACACCCAGGACAGGGGGGCAATCTATCACTGGGAACACACACACTTTATATGGGGCAATTTGGAGAACTCAATTGCCCTTGATCCATGTTTTTGGACTGTGGGAGGAAACCAGAGAACCCAGAGGAAACCCACGAGAACATGCAAACTCCACCCAGAATCGGATTTGAACCTGGAATCCCGGGGGAAAGGGGGGGGTGGGTGGGGGTGTTCCCCATGCCCATCCAGAGGAGAACGTTTCGGGCGCTGGACAGATACACCCAGGACAGGGGGGCAATCTTTCACTGGGCACACACTCACTCACACAGACAAACACACTCTTTATGGGGCAATTTGGAGAATTCAATTGCCCTTGATCCATGTTTTTGGACTGTGGGAGGAAACCTGAGAACTCGGAGGAAACCCACGCGGACACGGGAAGGACATGGAAACTCCACCCAAATTGGAATTCGAACCGGGAATCCCCAGCGCTGAGAAGAGAACATGCCAAAGCACTAAGCCACCCTTCCATAATAATACTAATAAAATGGGGGACGTTCGGTGCTGCGTGTGAAGACTGTTTAGTTTCTTCTTTCCTGCGAGCGCCGTGTGACATCACCGCTTTAATCGGCGTCCCCGTGGGACAACACGAGCTCAGGCATCGGCGCTAACGACTCGTCAGCGAGACACTAATGCGAGATTGTTTAGGTTTTCGTGTCCGCTCGTTCCATCAGGTCCCTGACGTCTCCCCTGGACACATGTGGTTCTGATCAACCGGATCACAGAGCTCATGGTACCATTCAGACGGACAGACTGTGTTGCCAGATACTCTTAAATCACTCACGCTGTTCTCGAATAGACCAACAAACCCATTTATTAATTATTAAATCAATACGGTACGAGGGGGCGTGGCTTATTCTGAATAACCCCCATAAAGAGGTGTTATTAGTCCCGGTGTGTAGTGCAGTACAGCTCCACCTCTTTCCATGATTTATTCCCAATAATACACAACCTCGAGAGTCTGATTACTTTAATTAAACACTTACAAACTTAAACACTATAATAAAAAACAAGCTCTGATTCAGAAATGACTTTATTAAAAGATAAATCGTTAATAATCTGATCTTCCACCACGTCATCTAGTCCACTTTATAAAGAGAACGCCGATCGCTGAGTAACAGGATTCTGCTTTCTCTCACCATCACACTGCCCTCTAGTGTAAATTGCAGAAGACAGTTTGTAAACAGTGTAACAGGTTTAGTGCTGATCCCTGTTTATATGAATCTGTATTTTGGGATAGGGCGGCACGGTGGTTGGCATGTTCTCCTCTCAGCGCTAGAGATTCCCGGTTCGAATCCCCATCTGGATGGAGTGCACGGCTGGACAAACGGCTCAGCCAATCAGATTTAAGGAGTGGGACTAGCTATTTTACTTAAAAATGAATGACCTTGACCTTGTCTAACATCTTGGAGATGAATTAGAACAGAGATTATGAGTCTCAATTAATGTCGGTGTCTGATATGGATAAAAATATGTGTCTTTGTGTGCGGCCAATCAGATTTAAGAACTGGGAGTACCCATATAATTCCCATATTTGGTATTATGGGTTCAAGCAGGATTTTTTTGGGCAAAATGAAATCCGGCCTCCATCACGTTCTGTGGTTCAGGTCGTTTGGTAGTTCTTAATTGGTTTTTAATACGTCTCCGAAACCAAGATGTTGTTACCATTAAACATCCTGATTGGACTGCCATATAAGGGCGTGACGACGAAGACTATACGAGACTTGAGCGACCTATTACAAGGACCATCACAGAGTTGATTCAGTGATATCAGAGTCACATGATGCACTGCGTCAATCAAACTCTGCTTATTAATTAATGACGGTGCTTTATTAGCGCTAACGGCTTCTCTGGAGGTGTGGCCTCATTTCCTGGAGGTGTGGTCAGCTCTTCTTCACGGTTCTTAACGATCACCGGATAGAACCCGGAGTGCTATTGGACCGGCGGTCCCGCAGGACGTCCTCGATGGACTTCTAGAGTTTTACAATTACTGTACATGGCTGTCCTACACTGTTAAGGCTCAAGGAGGAGGAGTCCCCCACTAAGCCTCGGTCCTCACAAGGTTTCCTCCTTAAGATATCAACATAACAGGGAGTTTTGTCTTGCCGCTGTCTTTTCGTCCTGCTCTTTGGGGGTTTAAAGGTTTATAACTCTGTAGCGCCGCCCGGTGATGACTTACGATTGTAAAAAAAAAACGCTATATAAATAAATTACTTGAACCTGAATGTCTCTGCTGGATGATTCTCAACATGGCGTCGCCAATTGTGCCATCTTCGTATTTAAGAAAACCACGTAAGTCAATTCCTTCCCGGTTCTCTGTGTTTAGAGGAACAGACGACCATTTGGTGGCGCATCGCTTCATCAGGCCGGCTGTTCGGGGGTGCGTTTTATTAGGCAAAATGACAAAATGGTTCTGGGATGGTTGGAGGAGAACAAGAACCAGTTTGAGATGTTGACTCCGCCTCCCAGAGATCAATCGAATCACGTATCTCTGAGATGGGCTTGAAAAACCCATGTGGTCCATGGAGGCTCCACCTCTCCACTCACAGGAGTTGATGGACCTGAGGGTAGCATCCTGGTCGCCTGGTAGGGAGTCCATACCTTGAGACGTTGATGTGGACACCACACCATCTACAACGTTCCCACAGTGCAGCAATGCCCTAATGATGTCATGACATCAAACAAGACAAAAATTAGATTCTCCTACCTGTGTCACCCCAACCAGTGATGTAGCACTTGCTGGCGTCCTTTGGTGCTCGTTCTCTCCACCCAGGCAGACAGACGGGAAGCACCGAGCGACCGTGGCGCACGCACTCCGTCCTGTGACCGCGCCGACCCAGTCGCACCAGTGCCAGGTCGTAGTCGTTGCTCTGTGGACGGTAGCGAGGGTGCAGGACGATTCTGTCCACGGCGTATTCGTCTTCGTCTTCTTCGGGGACGAGGGTGTGATGATCTCCAACGCGGACCTTGTACAGGCTGCTGCTGTTTCCGTACCTGACGGAAGAGACACTCATGAATTGGACTGTACTATAGCGAACAACATTACATACATTTGGTCATTTATTGGACGCTTTTATCCAAAGCGACTTACAAGGTGAACACAATGGTTAATCCCAACATCTCTGGAGCTTCTCTGGGTTAAGGGTCTTGCTCAAGGACCCACACTGGTAACTTTAAAGGACCTGGGATTTGAACCCCCAACCTTCAGATTGATAGCTCAAATGCCCTAACCACTGAGCTTCTGCGCCCTCATAGGATCAACAGGTCCTTGTTTGGGTTCGTACCATTTGGCGGGCATGGCTTCAACGGATAGGCTGCGTCCAAAAACCCAAGATGCTTACTTCCATGATGCTGCCCTGCCACTCGATTGGCTGTGTAGTGCAGGTTGTTGGGCAAAACCACTGGAACACGAAATTACTGACACCTGTCCTGTTCCTGTCTACTGGCTTTTCTGGACGCTCAGGATCTTTAAATCTTGGCCGTCCGAATACTTCTGGCCGGGTTTCATTCGATCCCGTCGAGCTGAACCTTGCAGTCGCGAAGCGGAAGTCAGCGTCCGCTCTTGGTGGACCTGCATGGTCTCCTGTTACATGCTCGGGGAGCCAGGAATGCCAGGCAGCTTCCTTACAGTGCCAGCGGTGGATCAGCGGGACATTCCCGGCAGGGTCAGCAGCGTTCCTTAGGGAGCAATGGAACCAACGGTACATCCAGGATGGCCTCCTTAAGCAGCCACCGATCCCGAAAGGACGCTGATTATGACGAATGACGTCCGATGGCCATCTCGTTTACGGGTCCGGGTGGATCTCCGACAGATCTCAGATCAGCTCTCAGATTGGTTCTGTTATCAGACACATCGGTTCTAATTCGGGCACGGTGAGACACACTGCTATATACACAGCTCCAAGTCCCACAAGGGCATCGTTTACATGAAATGCATGGTCTAGACGTCATTGACTGCGGACCCAAACTTTGTTACGTCATTGCCTGCGGATCTTTTCTAATCTTTACGGTACGGGCGTCGACTCACAGACCAATCGCTTGTGTATTAAGATCGCCAAAGGTGCTCCCTTCAGCCAATCACATTCAAGCATTAAAGAAAGAGGACAATGAGATAGAAAGATTGGTTCTGTTAGAAGTTCTACAATCTCTAACAGAGACCCAGTTCTTAGAACAATAGGACTCTTCGCAGGTACTCTTCAGACACAACGTTCTGCACTAAAAGCAGCCCAACAAGCCCAGAACATCCTCAATCCTCCACCAGGCTTGACTGTAGGGACCCCAATGACCAAAAACCTCTGTTAACGTCTCTGTTTACAGGACGTTCTTCATGAAAGACTGTGGTTCCTCAGGTAAGTTCCATCCACCAGTAAGTCAAATCCACCAGTACAGACAGAATCGCCGGCGAAGGAGCGTGTATAAAATGCAGAAACACATCACTGATATAAAGATACTATAAATTAATAATTTAAAAACGTTAATTCAACCAAAGAACAGATACGAAGTGAAAATAATAACCGAGTTCCAGAAGGTTCTAAGAGCTGAATGATTTCAGTAAATGTTTGACGTTTTTTTTTAGGGACGACACATTTTCGACACTCCCTTGCGCTCATGACCGTCTTCTGAGGCGATTTCAGCTGTATTAATGGTTTTTACTGAAATAAATAAATATTAATAAATCTATTATCTAAATCAATATTATGATTGTCGTTTGTTCTCTATTCGGTCAGGATTAATTAAAAGTAATTTATTTATAAAGAAATGGCATTCACATTCTGACGAATATGGATTATCATCAAACTTTACCCGACCTGCAAATGTGTGAAGAAGGTTCCTGCGGTTGATCGTTTTAAAAACGTCGATCCAACTAAAGAACAGATACGAAGTGAAAATAATAACCGAGTTCCAGAAGGTTCTAAGTGCTGAATGAGTTCAGTAAATGTTTGACGTTTTTGTTCAGGGACGGCACTTTTTCGACACTCCCTTGACCGTCTTCTGAGGCGATTTCAGCTCTATTGATGGTTCATTCATTCATTCATTCATTCATTATCTCCCGCTTCATCCTCTATTAGGGTCGCGGGGGGGTTCCCCATGCCCATCCAGGGGAGAACATCTCAGGCGCTGGGCAGATAGACCCAGGACAGGGCGCCAATCCATCGCTGGGCACACACTCACTCACACAGACACACTTTATATGGGGCAATTTCGAGTATTCAATTAACTTGTTCCATGTTTTTAGACTGTGGAAGGAAACCGGAGAACCCGGAGGAAACCCACGCGGACACGGGGAGAACATGGAAACTCCACCCAGATGGGGATTCGAACCGGGAACCCCTAGTGCTGAGAGGAGAACATGCTAAACCACTAAGCCACCGTGCCGCCTGAACTTTAAAGTGTGTGTGTTAATTAGAACATGTAAAAGATGGGCTCTTCAGAGGTTCTAATGAAAAATAATATTTCATGGTGGCTGGCAAACATCAAGTAATCATATCAGGGAGTTAAAAATAGCCTGGTGTGTGTGTGTGTGTGTGTGTGTGTTTGTGTGTGTGTGTGTGTGTGTGTGTGTGTGTGTTCTCCAGGTTATTTTTGCACACGTGTCAGCAATGCTACGCTTTGTCCGAGTCCAGACCGTGATTCCCTTCGGTCGTTCTCGTGATGATTGATGGCGTGCAGAACCTTATTAATGTCTGCATTGTTCGGTCCTTTGATGTTGGGGGTTGACGAGGGTCGACCGACGGGGCCCTAATGATTTCACCCTAATGAGGGAACAGGGGACCCCGTCTGGAGCCTCGGCGCGCTGAATTATTGGAGACATGAAAGACGTTTTAAGAACCCAGTGCTCCTGCGGGTCTTATCCAGGAGAACCGCAACATCAGAACCATATGTGCTGCATTCTGGGAGTTTGAGGAGGAGGAGGAGGAAGAGGGAGGCACGAGCCGGGGAGGAGGTGCCCCATGAATTCCCTTCATCCCGTTTCAAGGGGTTTTAAAAACTCCAAATCATGAATTGGTGGTTACAGACTGGAGACCAAGACCGAAAGTACAGTACCTTAAATGGGCGTGTCTTACAGGGGGGAGGTCCTCCCCAAGCTCATCCAGGTGAGAATGTTTCAGGTGCTGGTTAGATACACCAGGACAGGACGGCAATCCATCACTGGGCATACTCACTCACACAGACACACACTATATAGGGGCAATTTGGAGTGGACTGCGGGGAGGAAACCGGAGAACCTGGAGAGTACCATGAGAATGTGGAAACCTCTCTATTAGGGTCACGGAGAGTGGGAGGCTTTCCCCGTGCCCATCCAGGGGAGAATGTTTCAGGCACTGGGCGGATACACCCAGGACGGGGGGGCAATCTATCACTGGGCACACACACAGAATATAGGGGCAATTTCAAAAGGGTCAATTTAGAGCAGGAAACACCTAGGAAGGAGGGGGGGGGGCAAACTATCATTGGGCACACACTCACTCACACACTATATAGGGGCAGCCAATTCACCTTTAAGTTTTTGGACTGTGGGTCCAATTTAAGTTTTTGGACTGTGGGTGGAAACTGGAGAACCTGAAGGAAACCTTCAGAACGTGAAGGAAACACCCAGAACAGGGGGGCAATCTATCGTTGGGCACACACTCCCTCACACTCTATATAGAGGCATTTTAGAGCAGCCAATTCACCTTAAATTCATGTTTTTGGAGTGTGGGAGGAAACTGAAGAACCCGGAGGAAACCATGAGAATGTGGAAACTCTTCTATAAGGGTCACGGGGAGTGGGGGGGTTTCAGGTGCTGGGCAAATACAGCCAGGATGGGGGGGCAATCTATCGTTAGGCACACACTCACTCACACACTATATAGGGGCAATTTAGAGCAGCCAATTCACCTTCAATTCATGTTTTTTGGGCTGGGGGGGGGGAACCGGAGAAGCTGGAGGTAACCTTGAGAAATGGGGACTCCTCTTCTAGGGTTTGGGG
>JAFMOD010001244.1:4463-24782 GCA_019802435.1 Corydoras maculifer | reverse complement strand
CTTCAGCTTCATTCATCTGAGTGTTCAGGAGTTTCTGGCTGCTTTATTCACATTTATTACACTCATCAGAAATTATCCCTTCAATTCTGTGTTTAGATCTTTAAACAAAAATGACACATCCAACTTTTTGAAAAGTGTAATCGGTGAAATAGACAAGGCTATACAGAGTGAGAATGGACATCTGGACCTTTACCTCCGCTTCCTTTTGGGTCTCTCACTGAATTCCAACCAGTCTCTCTTACGAGATCTACTGCCCCAGACAGGAAGAAGCTCTGATTACAGAAAGAAAATAATCAAATACATCAAGAAGAAGCTCAGTGAGAATCTCTCTCCAGAGAAATCCATCAATCTGCTCCACTGTCTGAATGAACTGAATGATCAGTCTCTAGAACAGGAAGTACAAACTTACCTTAAAAGTGGTCTTCATGGTGTGAACCTGTCTCCTGCTCAGTGGTCAGCTCTGGTCTTTGTGTTGCTGAACTCAGAAGAAAATCTGGAGGAGTTTAATTTGAGTCACTATTTTAAATCAGATGAATGTGTTAAGAAGCTGCTACCAGTCATCAAAGCTTCCAGAAAAGCTGTGTGAGTTTTTATACTGTTTAATACCAACACAATCACAACATATTACTTAATAATTAATTAATAATGTAATGTTTATATGTACTTGAAGGTCATGTAATTGTATTCTATCAAAGGAAAGTTCAGTTTTGTCCTCTGTTCTCAGTTTAAATCTCTCCATAAATTTACATAACAAAAGACCACAGGTAATCGCCATATTTAAACTAAATATTTTTTATTGTCCAGATTAAACACAATAAAAGAAAAACAGCATTTACAGCAAATCAATCAGGAGAAGCTGGCAAAATATTACCTGTAGTAACAGTGCAGTGAAAAATTGTAAATGCTCTAAATTTCCCCATATAGTGTGTGTTTGTGTGTGTGCCTGTGTGAGTGAGCGTGCCAAGCGATAGATTGATAGATAGGGTGTATGTGCCCAGGGCCCAAAATGTTCTCCCCTGGATATGCATGGGGAACCCTACTCCCTTTTACAACCCTAGTAGAGGATTAAGCGGAAGACAGGGGCGTCGTTAGACCTGGGCTTTGGGGGCTATAGCCCCGGATGTTTTGTCAGTAGCCCCGGATCAAATGAGATCAGCTTTCTCTGGCCGCCTCTCCTCCAGCAGCAGAACGATGGAGTCACCGTCAGCTGTTTGTGCTTCCAAGCTCTATGTGTGTAAGGAAGACAGTATCGGGAGTAAAGTTACCATAATAACTGTATGTTTGCTGTAAAGAGCAGCTTCTCAGCTTTTATAAACCCGCGGAATTTTTTCTAAAGCGCTCAAACTGACGCAAAATTACAGTATTTAAAGCAAAACCTTGTTAAACTGTCTCATCTGCGACTGACTCGTAAAACAGATTCATGCTTTTCTGCTGAACTCAGGTTCGTTTATTCAAAAATTTCAGCCAAAACCATCATTTATTAGAACTGAATGTGGTATCCACTGCTGACAAACATATTTCATGTGTTATTTATGTTCGCCTCTCAGCACTAGGGATTCCCAGTTCGAATCCCAATCTGGGTGGAGTTTCCATGTTCTCCCCATGTCCGCATTGGTTTCCTCCAGGTTCTCCGGTTGCCTCCCACAGTCGAAAAACATGGATTAAGTCAATTGAATTCTTGTGTGTGAGTGAGTGTGTACCCAGTGATAGATTGGTGCCCTGTCCTGGGTGTATCTGCCCAGTGCTCAAAACGTTCTCCCCTGGATGGGCATGGGGAACCCCCCCCCCGACCCTAATATAAGATAAAGCGGAAGTTAATGGATAAATGAATAACTAATTAATAATCAAACAAAATGAATGTTACAACAGTTTGAAAAATGGATAAATATATAAATATACTCATGTAAGGGCACTTTTTAAAGAGAACAGAGGGGGAATAAGGAATCTGGGCTAAAGCCCCGGATGTTTACAAACCCTAAAAATGCCCCTGGCGGAAGATAATGAATGAATAAATGAATGAATGAATGAAATCCAATTGTCACATCAGCGTGCTCTACTTGGCGGCCAGAGGTAATTTTTTAATCCGGTTTGGCACTCTATACTGGACTATGGTGGTTTTACTATGATATCTAGAGACACCAACCCCCAACCCCCCCCATGGTTTACTTAGAGATCAGTTACAGTTCATTCTTTAGATTATGAAACATTTAATAAAGTAAATTAAATGTATGTTTATATCTGTGTGAATGATTTATTTCTTTATTTTACAGGTTGTATGATTGCAATCTAACAGAAGAAAGTTGTTCAGTTCTGTCCTCAGTTCTCAGTTTAAACTCCTCCAGTCTGATAGAACTGAACCTGAGTCACAATAAACTACAGGATTCAGGAGTGAAGCTTCTCTCTGCTGGACTGGAGAATCCACACTGTAAACTGGAGATACTGAGGTGAGATCATCACTCTTCAATCATTCCACATGTTTTGTTATAGATGTCAGTGTGAACAGTGGAGGAAATATCTTTAACACTTTAACTTTATACATCTCTATCTGTCTGTCTGTCTGTCTGTCTATAACCTTAAAACCAGAGGCCAGGAGCAAAGGTCCAACAATCCAACACAAAGAAAGCAAAAGTGTAGACTCAGAAATAGAGATGAAGAGGGGATTAGAACCATCCATCCATTACCTTCCGCTTTATCTTATATTAGGGTCGCGGGGGGGTTCCCCATGCCCATCCAGTGGAGAACGTTTTGGGCGCTGGCCAGATACACCCAGGACAGGGTGCCAATCTATCGCTGGACACACACTCACTCATACAGACACATAAACACTCTATATGGGGCAATTTGGAGAACTCAACTGACTTGATCCATGTTTTTGGACTGTGTTTTTGGACTGTTTTGGAATGGAAACTCCACCCAGATGGGGATTCGAACTGGGAATCCCTAGCACTGAGAGGCGAACGTACTAACTACTAAGCCACTGTGCCACCAAGATGAGAACCAAATCTTAAAAAAGGTGCAGGTTCTAACAGAATTAGAACCATCAGAGAGTGAGCAGAAAGAGACTGGAGGAAACTGAGAGAATGGTGCAGGTGGGACAATCATGTTTAACATCTTTACAAAGCTAATAACAGAATCCCTTTTCACTTTTGGGATAAATTGAAATCTAAGTTCCAATGCAGACATTTACATGGAGTTTAAAAGCATTTACATAACCTCAGACTCATCATGTCTGCTGATAAGCCTTTAATAAGTCACAAACAGCGGTATGCCATCTCCTGTAGACCATGCTCCATCTCTCCCTCTGACCCGAGACACCTAGGACAGGGCACCAATCCATTGCTGGGCACACAAATCACACACACAATCACACACTATATGGGGAGAAAACCCAAGTAAACATGGGAGAACATGGAAACTCCACTGTGATTGGGATTGGCTTTTATGCAAAGCGACTTACAAATGAGAACATCACAAGTCAGTAGTTAAGTCTCTTCCTTACTTATAAACCTTGTTTTATGGGTACTTTATGCAAATCTGAATAAAAGCAGTTAGATTTATGTTGTGAGGATGACCAAGAAAATGAAATTCATACACATCCGTGCCATTTGTAGACCTTAATTTGCACTGCAGGGTAGCAATGAAAGGTCAGTGTTCTACTGGACTGTTCTTGCTCTCTGTGTCAGTGGCACAAGACAGGACGAGCCAAAGGGCTTTTTATTTGTCCATTAATTATGTTCCGCTTAATCCAATGTTAGGGCTGCCCATCCAGGAGAATACACTTGCTCACACAGACACACATACACATACATATATAGGGGCAATTTAAAAAATCCGATTTAGCTTGAATCTATGGTTTTGGACTGTGGGAGGAAACCTGAAAACCTGGAGAAAACCCATGTCAACCCGTGCTGCAGCATCACAGATAGAGGTTGTCTTTCTCTGGTTTCAGCTCTGAGAACAAATCCATCATCGAACCTGAAAGAACTGAATCTGAACTCTAATCCAATCACATGGTTAGGATTTAGACTGCTGTTTGATCTACTGATGGATCCAAAGTGTAGTCTAAAGAACCTACAGTAAGTCTTACACAAACACACACACACACACATACACACTTCAAATGGTTTTACATTTTAATATTTTGATGTGATTAGTATGTTTGTGTAGCCGTTGTGATGTCATCGTTTCTCTCTCAGGTTGTGTAAAGTGAATCTATCAGAGGAAAACTGTACAGTTCTGTCCTCAGTTCTCATATCAAACTCCTCCAAACCGATATATCTGGAACTGAGTGAGAAGAACCTGCAGGATTCAGAAGTGAAGGATCTCTGTGCTGCACTGCAACTTCTCCAGTCTGTACCAGAGACACTGAAGTGAGATGATCCTTCCTTAGTTCTAGTCTCTGCTGCACTTTTCAATCTTTCAGCTGTAAATCATCTTAATGGGACTGAATGAGGTCATAATTAATCCTTTATATACAGTGAACACAGAGACACAGAGAGAAACTTTATTAAAGGAATGGAGAAACAGAACAAAGAACATCAAAGTTTCAAACATTTTCTTCTCTCTACAGTTTAGATGGATACAGCATCACAGATGAAGCAGTTGCTGTTTTGGTTTCTGCTTTGAGATCAAACCCATTATCATCATCATCATCAAACCTCAAAGAACTGGATCTGAACTCTAATTAAATCAAAGATTCAAAGATGAAGCTTCTGTCTGATCTACTGATGGATCCAATCTGTAAACTTGAGAAACTACAGTGAGTTACTGTCTGACATTTATACAAAATGAAAAAAAGGCTGTGTGTTTGTGTCCATTAGATTGTCTGTCTGTGTGTGCATCCATGTTGTGTTTTGGTGTGTACATCTGTTTTTGTCTCTGTGAGTGTCTATTTATGTGTGTGTTTGTCTTTATGTCTGTGTTTGAGTCCCTGTTGTGTTTGTTTGTGTATGTGTATGTCTGTATGTCTGTGTGTATGTGTCCCCGTTTTTGTTGATGTCTGTGTGTGTGTCCCTCTCCACTGACTTCCAAATGAGAATTTATATCAGTACAAAATGTTCATCCTGCACTTCTTAATATATCTGTTTCTGTTTTGATGGTTTGTGAGATTCTTTATGCATTATGGTCTATATTGTGCTTTGTAGAGGACATTGTAAGTGCATTAGAAATACTGGTGCAAGAGTAAAGAAAGATGTAGAGAAGGTAACAGAATGTTTGGAGACTGAGAGAGAAAGTGAACAGTGTGTAACTGGATCATTAGAGATGAGGAGAGAGGTCAGGAACTTATATGCAGAAGACTTTTATTTACAACATCAACATCATCTTTAGGTTTTAGTTTCTAACAGGAAGTTCTTCTTTTTCATGCTCTGTTCTTTTATACAGGAACCTTTGTGACATCATCACTTCTGCAAAGATTTACAGCTCTGTACAGTTTGTTACATGATTTTATAATAATGTTCCTTTAATTTTGTCACCTTTATAAGGATATCAGTATATACAGAGATGGAGATGGTATAGATATAATGTACAGAATATACAGTATATACATTATTCACGGTATATACTGAGATGAAGGTGGTACAGATATAATATACAGTATGTACAGAGATGGCAGTGGTATGGATATAATATACAGAATATACATCATCTATAGTATACAGTATGTACAGAGATGAAGAATGGAATGGATATACAGAATATACAGCACCTGCAGTATATACAGTAAGTACAGAGATGAAGGTGATATGGGTATCATATACAGTATATACAGTATGTAAAAAGATGGAGGTGATATAGATATAAAATACAGAATATACATCATCTACAACAGTATATAAAGCATGTACATAGATGGCAGTGGTATGGATATAATATACAGAATATACATCATACACAGTATATACAGTATGTACAGAGATGGCGATGATATGGATATAATATACAGCACCTACAGTATATACATTTTGTACAGAGATGGGGGTGATATAGATATAATATAGTGTATATACCGTTTGTACAGAGATGGAGTTGAAATAGATTTAATACAGCATCTACAGTATATACAGTATCTACAGAGATTGAGGTTATACACAGAATTCACAGCATCTACAGTATAAACATTATATACAGAGATGGAGGTAGTATGGATATAATAAACAAAATATACAGTATGTACAGAGATGTACATGGTTTGGATATAATACACAGTATGTACAGAAATGGAGGTGGTGTGTATATAATATAGAGAATATACTGCATCTAGAGTATATACAGTATGTACAGAGATAAAGGTGTTGTAGATATAATATAAAGAATATACATTATCTACAGTATATACAGTATGTATACAGTTGAAATTGATGTAGATATAACATAAAGAATATACAGCACCTGCAGTATATAAAGAAATGTAGGTGGTATGGACATAATTTACAGAATACACATTATATACAGTACAGAGATGCGGCGGCACGGTGGCTTAGTGTTTGGCATGTTCTCCTCTCAGCGCTAGGGATTCCCGGTTCGAATCCCAATCTGGTTGGAGTTTCCATGTTCTCCCCGTGTCCACATGGTTTTTTCCCGGGTTCTCTGGTTTCCTCTCACAGTCCAAAAACATGGATCAAGTCAATTCAATTCTCCAAATTGCCCCATATAGAGTGTGTCTGTGTGAATGAGTGTGTGCCCAGCGATAGATTGGCGCCCTGTCCTGGGTGTATCTGCCCAGCGCCCGAGACGTTCTCCCCTGGATGGGCATGGGGAAGCCCCCCACGACCCTAATGGAGGATGAAGCGGAAGATAATGGATGGATGGATAGATAGATGTAAAGAAATGGCGGTGGTATGGATATAATATAAAGAATATACACCATCGATCAAATTTGTTATAAATTATTATATTTTTTATATTGTCTGATATTTTCTTTGCAAGTGACATTATCTTTGGCTGGCAGTGATATTTGATGTTGTTGTACCCTGCATACACATATCTTTCTCTCGAGCAGCTGCTTTGTCTACTTCATCTGCTGCATGAAACTTCATCTGTTTGGTTTGTATGCGCTGCACATTTACACACTGCAGTTGCTCTCAGTAAATCAGAGACGAGCTGGTGGTGAGATTTCGGAGTATCTGCACCAAATCTGACCCAAAATCATGTACTACACCAAAAGAATACCTGCTGTCAGTTTACATAGTTACTGATATACTGACATGTGTAGCATACATAGTCTCAGAGATGAATCAAAATCAGAGATCAAACTGTCAGTTCTGTCTCAGTTCAAACTCCTCCAGTCTGATAGAACTGAACCTGAATCAGAATAAACTACAGTGAACTGACGTGAGATCATCACTCTTCAATTATTCCACATGTTTATTATAGATGTCAGGGTGAACAGTGTGAATCTGGCAGAAACTTTGTGAGTTCGTATGTGTAGCTTCTCAATGGTAAAGTTCATTTATTAGTGGTTCTTTCAGGAACTTTTTAGGAGTTGTGAAAATCATCAAGAACCTGTGCTGTTGTTCTGTAGCACAGTGATGTTGTTCTGAAAGTTGTGGAAGAGTTCCTGGTCTTAAAAGAAGTGGAAAGTCTTTTGTAAGCTCTAAAGCTGAACTGAAGGTAGAATGACTTATTAAAATGAGATGTTGCTTTATGTTACTGTTTCTGATTAAACTGCCTTTACTGAGTGACTGCAATACTTTATTACAGTCTTTATTATTACTGCACTTTAATAAACAGGACTTTATTCACAGCTTACTGGAATGGAATGGATTTGTGTAGTTCATATGAACATCTGCTCCAAATGTTCATGTGAATTATTGCATTGAAATTCTGTTTAAAGTTTGTATAAAGAAGAAATCAATGTGTTGTGAATCACATCACTAAAACATCTTATTAACCACGAAGACCAATGTAAAGAAATGAAATCAGTATCAGACAGAACTGAGACTAAAGCTCACTAATTTTTTTACTCTCTCCTGTAACCTGCACGGCATGGTGGATGATGAGTGTAATACCAAACCTGACCACATGAGACAGCAAACCACAGGAGACAAATAATTCATCCATCCATTCATTATCTTCTGCTTTATCGTATATTAGGGTCGCGGGGGGTTCCACATGCCCATCGAGGGGAGAACGTTTCGGGCGTTGGGCAGATACACCCAGGACAGGGGGTCAATCTATCGCTGGGCACACACTCACTCACACCCACAGACACGCACACATACACACCCTATTTGGGGCAATATGGAGAACTCAATTGACTTGATCCATGTTTTTGGACTGTGGGAGGAAACTGGAGAACCTGGAGGAAACCCACACGGACATGGGGAGAACATGGAAACTCCACCAAGATGGGGATTCAAACCGGGAAACCCTAGTGCTGAGAGGCGAACGTGCTTACCACTAAGCCACCGTGCCGCCCCAGACTCATCATGTCTGCTGTATTATAATTTTAAATTCTACCCCCCCAACCATTAATATTCCACTACTTACTACAGATCATAATATTAATTGATGTAGAACATTATCAGTGTCAGACGCGCTCACCACAAACAGTAGAATCATTGCAGGTAAGTATGTGTACAATCTTTATTGACTCAATAACAGACAAGCAGTCAGCAGTAACATCCAGCAAAACAAAAGCAAGCACTTAGAATAAAGCAAACTAAAGTAAACTAACGAGTCGGCAGGTGTCTGTAGGAGTATGAGCTGGATGGTTTAAGAAAGCGCCGCTGAAATGCACACACACACAGGTTCTATCTCTGAAACAGAGCAGAACAATGAGGTCAGGTGCAAACATCCAACTATCCAACACAAAGAAAGCAAAAGTGAAGACTCAGAAATAGAGATGAAGAGTGAGGAGTATTAAATCCTAAAAAAGGTTCAGGTTCTAACAGAATTAGAACCACCACA
The DNA here is from genome assembly GCA_019802435.1 of Corydoras maculifer. Taxonomy (NCBI): domain Eukaryota; kingdom Metazoa; phylum Chordata; class Actinopteri; order Siluriformes; family Callichthyidae; genus Corydoras; species Corydoras maculifer. Next base: position 15,872 of record JAFMOD010001244.1, on the reverse strand, counting down.
CCCAGGTGAGGAGAAAGAGACTGGAAGAAACTGAGAGGGTGGAGCAGGTGGGACAATCATGATGTTACATCTTTATTTTATTTAATCTTGTAAACAGTTGTCTCTTCTCCTGATTCAGCTCCAGTTGCATTATGGGATAGAACATTGTGCTGCATATTTTTTAAATTGGTTGTCAGTTCAGTCAACTGCAGAACATTCACCAGCTTTCCACAGTAGAGCCTGAAATAAATAAATATATGCATAAGGAAACTAGTTTCATCGCATCACATTTTGTTTAAAGTAGGTGGGCAGAGCTTAATGTTTGTTTTGTTATTAAATTTAGAAGTATGTAGACCCCACCCTAATGAATATCATAAGATTATAGTCAATGCTGCAACATATTAAATTATTTTAGATAATTACATGTACTGTCTGTCTGGTAACAGTTTGGGGAAGGTCCTTAGTTGTTTATAAACATCTGGTTTTAACATGTTTTATTAGATTTAACTTCCTGTAAAACTGTATCACTTTACACTTGGGGTGAATTGGAATGTTGATTGTGAAGCAGAGTTTCTTAATCTAAAACAGATGTGATTACATTAATGTTTGTTCAACTGAATTGACACTAAATCACAAAAATAATGAAAGAAAGGATGAAATTTTCTGCTGTAATGATTCTCAGTTCTCACAAACTTCACCTGATCTCATCTCTCTCAGTATGTAGAGACTGTAGAGACACCAACCCCCAACACCCCCCCCCCATGGTTTATTTAGAGATCAGTTACAGTTTATTCTTTAGATTATGAATCATTTAATAAAGTAAATTAAATGTATGTTTATATCTGAATGATTTATTTCTTTATGTTACAGGTTGGAACATTGTACACTTACAGAAGAAAGTTGTTCAGTTCTGTCCTCAGTTCTCAGTTTAAACTCCTCCAGTCTGATAGAACTGAACCTGAGTCAGAATAAACTACAGGATTCAGGAGTGAAGCTTCTCTCTGCTGGACTGAAGAATCCACACTGTAAACTGAAGATACTGAGGTGATATCATCACTCTTCAATCATTCCACATGTTTTATTATAGATGTCAGTGTGAACAGTGGAGGAAATATCTTTAACATTTATTATTTATTTACACTTGTAAACAGTCCACTCTGTAGCCTATTAAAAAAAATAACAAATGAACTTATTAACAATCAGCTATGGATTTTTTTTTTTTACAAATTAGCCAGTTAACAAAAAAAAACCTCTTGTGTGAAATTTAATTGGACACTGGGACATATGTGGCTGCTTTGCACACTGTGTACAAGGCTTCCTGTTTGTCTCGACACGGTCTAAAAGAGGAAGCGCCGCAAGCAGTGTCCCAGTGCTGGGACATTTAAAGCTGCGTACTTTTATGCCATGAGCGTGTGCGCGTCAATCCCCCATGCTGCTATTGATGCGCTAAAAACCTGGACATTTCCTCATTTTAAAAAATGAACCGGGACAGGACGTGACATACGGACGGGTATTCGTATAACGGACGTTAAGACACGTTCTCTATCGCTGTTATTATCCAGTTAACAACCAAATACAGCATGAAGCTGCTCTGCCGGTCTGATAGTGTGACGTTGCACAGTTACGTTGATTCACTTTAAACTAAAGAACCTCGGGATATTGTAGTGATTTATCTGCTGTTCAGCTTCATCCTCAACAGTGTTTAGTTTCAGGTGGTGTATCATCACCGTGCTGCTGCGCATGTTCGCAGAGCTGCATGTTCCACGTTCTTTATTTGTGTGGAGGTGAAGCTCCTGCAGTTCGGATCTAAACGGAAGATTGTTTTCTGTGTTCTGTGTTTCCTTTGTGCAATTTATCAACTTGTTTTGCAGACTCCGCCTTGTTCTGTTCAACCCGCTATTTTTTTCCAGCCTTATTGAAGCGCTGCAGGTGACGTAAGGTGACGACATCGCGAGTAACACGGAAATCTCGTGACCCAACAAATCGATAATGGAAATTCATTGTCGATACTTTGGATAATCGATTTTTATTGATTTTATCGATTCGTTGTTGCAGCCCTAATTATGAATAAGCTTTTGAATATTAATATATTATTAATAAAGTCATTCTTGTCCGATTACCTATTAATGCAAAATAGTAGACGGCTTGAAGTTTAACGCGTGTTAGATTATTTAAATATCTGAAGATATTATTTATAAAAGGTAACTTTTAGTTACACGAGCACTTTCTGCATTAAACAGGTTAATTTCTCCATTTGGTTAAGCTTTAAAATGTCTCACTCTGAGGTATTTTATAAGCAGGCAGAATCATCGCTGGGCAGATACACCCAGGAGAGGGTGCCTGAGTCTAACATAGTTTTAAGTAATAACAAAGTTTATTACAATTAAAAATGTAAGAATAATAACGATTGCAATACAAAGTTAAAAGATTATTTTAACAATAATCACATCTTCTGCAATAATAGAAATAAACACCCCCTATTGGCAAAAATCACCTGCAGAGAGAAAGGTGGAAGTCTGAACCAAGAGACACATTTTTCCTGTTACATCCCTTTTATATCCCCAAAATCCTTTGTTTTATTAGTATGGTAAGGAACCTGGTCATCAGACAGTGAAAACTGATTTAGAACCTGTTAAAGGGCAAATGGTACAATCTGAGATTGATATGTAATGAACCACATTTAAGGATCTGTAGGTGTGATACTTCATGCCGGCCGGTCCCAGTGATAATTTGCAAGACAAAGGCAGGTTGACTCTTCTATGCAGACCTTTTGTTCTTAACTTAATAAGTTACAGCATGCTGATGAGGTGGTTTGATGTCAGAAATATGTACTGTTTCATAAATGTACTGTACAACATTATTTTAGCCTATTGTATACTATACTATAGCCTATTTATAAATAATTACCTTTACAAGACGATCGTATGCAAACCAAAGATGACATTTGATCACAAGTTCAACTTTTCCTACTTGGCATGTGAACATTGTGAGTCTTTAAAATGGTTTTCAGTTCATTAATTTTACTCCAAAACGTTCAGCTTCTTTATACAGTAGAGCCTGAAATAAGTACATTTATGAATTTGTTTAAGATTATAATTAATGCTGCAGAATAATAAAAGATTTTAGATAATTACATGTTCTGTCTCTGTCGTGACAGTTGGGGACGGTCCTTAGTTGTTCATGAAGATTTAATCAAATTTCATGTTTTTTATTTTTATTTAAATTATTTAGTAGGCTGTTAAAAGAATCACTCTACACTTTTGGTATGAATTGGAATGTTGATTGTGAAGCAGAGTTTCTTAATCTAAATCAAATGTGATCACATTAATGTTTGTTTAACTGAATTGACACTAAATCACAGAAATAATGAAAGAAAGGATGAAATTGTCTGCTGTAATGATTCTCAGTTCTCACAAACTTCATCTGATCTCATCTCTCTCAGTATGTAGAGACTGTAGAGACACCAACCCACAACCCCCCCCAACCCCCCATGGTTTATTTAGAGATCAGTTACAGTTCATTCTTTAGATAATCAAATGTTTAATAAAGTAAATTAAATGTATGTTTATATCTGTTTGAATGATTTATTTCTTTATTTTACAGGTTGCAGGATTGTAGTCTAACAGAAGAAAGTTGTTCAGTTCTGTCCTCAGTTCTCAGTTTAAACTCCTCCAGTCTGATAGAACTGAACCTGAGTCAGAATAAACTACAGGATTCAGGAGTGAAGCTTCTCTCTGCTGGACTGAAGAAGCCACACTGTAAACTGGGGAAACTCTGGTAGGAATATAAATCTCTTAATCTTCTCTTACAGAACTTATTGTGTGTTTAGTTTTAATTGGGGCGGCACGGTGGCTTAGTGGTTAGCACGTTCGCCTCTCAGCGCTAGGGATTCCCGGTTCGAATCCCCATCTGGGAGGAGTTTCCATGTTCTCCCCGTGTCTGCGTGGGTTTCCTCCGGGTTCTCCGGCTTCCTCCCACAGTCCAAAAACATGGATCAAGTTAATTGAATTCTCAAAATTGCCCCGTTTAGAGTGTGTCTGTGTGAGTGAGTGTGTGCCCAGCAATGGATTGGCGCCCTGTCCTGGGTCTATCTGCCCAGCGCCCGAGACGTTCTCCCCTGGATGGACATGGGGACCCCCACCGCGACCCTAATAGAGGATAAGCGGGAGATAATTAATGAATGAATAGTTGTAATTGGAGGATTTTTCTTTTTTCTCTGCAGGTTGGTGAGGTGTAATATTACAGATGATGGATTTACTGATCTGGCTTCAGCTCTGAAATCAAATCCATCATCAAACCTGAAAGAACTTTATCTGTATTTTAATGAAACAGGAGACTCAGGAGTGAAGCTGCTGTCTGATCTACAGAAGAATCCAATCTAAAAACTGAATAAACTAGAGTGAGTTATTGATTTATATAAAACAAAACTATAATTAGATATATAACAGATTTAATTCTAAATATGAATTCAGTATATTTTACATTCAGATTATGCAGAAATCAGATTCAGAAAGTTACAAACTGAAAATAAAATCATGTTTAATAAAATAACATGTTGAATAAAAGAGATGAGAAGAGAAGAATTAAGTAAAAGTTGAAGATGAGAATGTTAAGAAGACAATGATGAGAATCCACATGATGAAGAGTGAAATGAGGAAGAGGAGTGAATAAAGGAGTTCAGTATAAAGGAACTCGAGTGTGGAGGACAGAGTCCTCAACAAAACTCCACTGAACACTTTACTGATCAAACTCCAACTCCATCATCTCATTCAACATCACTGTCTCTCATCTCATCAATCAGCTTTAACTCTGATCAATCTGATCGATTCCTTACACACGCTCGCTCCAAAATATTGTGGAAAGTTAAACAGAACAGTGGAGACTGTTAGAGCTTCAGATATACTGATGAGCTTCATGTAGATTTAACATGGAGATAATGATTAGAATCAAATGTAAGAGTTCAGTCAGTGTGTGTGTGTGTGTGTGTGTGAGTGAGTGTTTATACTGTAATAAACCTGATGATGTTTTCTTTTTTCTTACAGATACAGATGATTATTTGCTGAGCCTCAGACAGGATTGTGGGTAAATGCTGTAGATGTTCAGTATAAATCCTCCTGAATGACAGCAGTGTGAACTGATACTCTGATACGTTTATGTTCCACCTCGTCGTTTATTCCTGAACTCATTGGATCTGAATGTTTCTACATTACATTCATAATTTTACAAACTTTATAAACTTTATCTTTGTTCTGATAAAGAAACGGTTCCTTGTGTGAGGGTCAGTCATTCAGAGGTTGTTTACATTATTTTATTCATGTAATGTATGTAAATATCATAACACATGCATTTTACTTTTCTTAATCCTTTGTTTAAGTTTTGTTGAAATGTTTTTAATCCAATTTAATAAAATAATCTAGAATAATGATCCATTGTATCAGTTTATTGAAGGTTTCTATGTATTTACACAGTGAGGAGCAGGGGCGATTTTAGGGTTTAGAAACATCAGGGGCTTTAGCCCAGATCCATTATTCCCCCCCTGTCCTCTTTAAAAATTGCCCTTTTATGTATTTATCCATTTATCCATTTTCATAATGTTGTTATATTCATTCATTACGGTAACTAATATAGCCCCAGAAGACCAGGTCTATCGACGCACCTGATGTAAACCATTAATTTATTACCCATGTTTCCCCCATGTTCCAGGGGAGAAAGTTTCGGGCAATGGGCAGATACACCCAGGACAGGGGGGCAATCTATCGCTGGGCACACACTCACTCACACAAACACACTCTATATGGGGCAATTTGGAGAATTCAATTGACTTGCTCCATGTTTTTGAACTGTGGGAGGAAACCAGGAGAACCAGTAGGAAACCCACACAGACACGGAGAGAACATGGAAACTCCACCCAGATGGGGATTCGAACCTGGAATGAGAGGCAAACGTGCTAACAACTAAGCCACCGTGCCACCCAGATGTAAACCAGTCCTTCTCAAATAATAAGGCGCACCCACACACACACTGAGAGCAAGATGTTTGTGCAATAAATTGAGAAAAAAAATAGCTGGTTATGTGAAGAAAATCAGTGACAGAAAGCATAGTAAAGATTGGCTTAGTAGTAAAGAAGCTACAAAAAAAGTCAAAGGAGCCAGTTGGGAGCCGAAGGAGCCGACTCTTTTAAGAGAGCCGAGCCAAAAGAACCGAATCTCTGACAAGAGCCGAAATGCCCATCACTAGTAAAGACTGAGTGAGTGAGTGAGCAGTGTGCCACAGTACTTACGCATTATACACTGACCCAGGCGGAAGAAAAAGTAGTTCCCACCAACCGCATATCATTTAGAAAAGATCTCAATAATTTAGTTACTTCCTGTTGGTGATATGCATTTCAAAAGTATCGATATTTTGATTTGAAAATCCATTTGAAAGCATAAAGATCTGGTATCGGTGGTATCGATATTTCAGTATAGATCCGCGCATCACTATATTACAGAGCACACAGGACAGAGCAAGTTTGTGAACAAACTTTGAAGTTGGCTTGGAAGGGCTGACCGCTGCTGCAAAAGAAAAGTAAAAAACAAAAAAAACCTGGCAAAAAAAAAAAAGACTAAAAATAAAAAACAACCAAAAACTAAAAAATGCTAACTATGCTAATGTGGAGAACATGCCAAACTTCCAAAAGTCGATGATGGCTAACCAAAAGGACGAACAACTAAAATAAAAAGGAAAAGAAAAGAAAAAGAAAAAACCTAAAAAACACAGAAAAAAAAGCTGGAGAACATACCAAATTTCCAAATGTTGACAGCGGCTAACCAAAAGGATGAACAACTAAACTAAAAAAATATATATATAAGAAAAAGAAAACAAACAAATAAAAATATATTTAAAAAAAAAAACTAAAAAAAATGCTAACTATGCTAATGTAGAGAACATGGCAAACTTTCAAAGGTTGACAGTGGCTAACCAAATGGATAAGCGAAAAGACGTAAAAGGAAAGAAATGAAAAAAGGAACAAAAACCTGTAAAGAAATTGAGTTGCGATTTGGAAGTTGGAAATTGAAAGAAATGCTAACTATGTTAATGTGGAGAACATGCCAAACTTCCAAATCGCAACGAAAGCTTACCAAAAGAATGAACAACTAAAATTTAAAGGAAAGGAAGAAAAAAAGAGAGAAAAACAAAACTGAGTGAAAATCAACAAAAAACCTGCGAATAAAATTTCAATGGATTTCAATATGAAAAAAAGGCTCAGAAAAAGGGGCGTGGCATGAAAAACGTACGACAAATTTTTCCAAAAAGGACAAACAACCTAAGACTACGACTACGACTACGACTGCGGGACGAGAAAGAGCTAGAAAATGTGCAAGAATCATAATAATAAGAAGAAGATTAAAAAGAACATTAAGTGTACTGAACATACCTTCAAGAGACAACATGGAGAAATATTTAACAGGGATGATGGAGAAAGACGAAGATAATAAGAGCAACAAAAGTCAACCAAAAGCTAAAACGAGGAAACATGGCTTCACTGTAACTGAGGTGAGAGATTAAGAAAGACCGGTGTGTCTTCTGTGTCTTTAAAATGTTGGCAGCGGACAGCGTTAAGCCAAATAAATGAAGGCGTCACTTAAAGACATTACAACCCAACCACGCTGATAAGCCGCTTGAGTTTTTTAATCAAAAATGGGGAGGGGGGGGGCAAAATGTTTTCTTCTTTCTAGGGGGGGCTTAACAGAAAATAATTGAGAATCACTGATGTAAACACACAGTCCGCTGCCGCGAGTATTACTGCACAGGGCTGCGTTTCTGTCGGCTCGAAACGCTGTTAGTCCGTCTACTTTTCCATTGGACAGATCCAACAAGGTTAATCTTTTTTTTAGGCTTTTATGTTAAAACCTGTTTACACACATCATGTTAGTATTGTCGAATCAGCATAGAAAAAATGGCTTCATAATTTTACAGATTTTGTTCTTTTATTAAACACATTCCAGCAAATAGCATGACATTGAAACTTTTTTGGTGGGCGGCATGGTGGCTTGGTGGTTAGCATGTTTGCCTCTCAGCACTAGGGATTCCCGGTTTGAATCCCAATCTGGGTGGAGTTTCCATGTTCTCCATGTGTCTATGTGGGTTTCTTCCAGGTTCTCCGGTTTCCTCCCACAGTCCAAAAACATGGATCAAGTCAATTGAATTCTCCAAATTGCCCCATATAGAGTGTATTTGTGTGAGTGAGTGTGTGTGCCCAGCGATGGTTTGGCGCCCTGTCTTGGGTGTATCTGCCCAGCGCCCGTAACGTTCTCCCCTGGATGGGCATGGGGAAACCCCCACGACCCTAATAGAGGATAAAGCGGAAGATAATGGATGGATGAAACTTCTTTGGAAGTGCAATGGCTACTTGGCATATCAAGCAAATGCATTTTGAGTTTGACATTGTAAAAAAATATTCATCCTCTTACTGTAAATGAAAGTGGCATTTGAATTTTTTTGGAGCAAAGTCCTTCACTCATCTTGTCAGTCAAATAAAGTGCAAAAACACAAAGATAATCTATCTAATGTAATGTAAATGTAAATCTAATGTAGATGAATTGGGAGGCAGTGCTAAGGATTTAGGCACAGAGGCGGGGCCACGAGCCGGTTTTGGGAACAGTGAGAGAGACGGGGGGGGGGGCAGACTGCTGACTTGTACAGGAATAGAGATTCAGATTGAATCACATTGTGTTTTTTAATATGTGTGTGTGTGTACAAGTGCTTTAGATAATGTACTGTAATAAAGCGCTGGCACGTCAAAACTTTTTTCAAACCTAAATCGCAATCTACCTGACAGGTTTTCCAGTCTATGCCCACGTTCGTTCTAAAACCCAAACAAGATTCAAACGCAGATAAAGTAACAGCAGCTGAACTAACTAGTGTTTAGCACACTGTGAAACACTCCCCATCATACAGGTTTAAAGCACATTAAATAACTCTCTGCTCTGTTTAATTGTACACACACATACTTGTTTTCCTTACACCATGACGACGCCTGACTGTAACGGTACCCATGGCGACTTCACTTTACAGATGAATAAAATGACATGCTTTTAAGTAATAGAGCTATTTTTTAACTCCAATTTTTTATATGATGGGATGCCAAAAATAAACTTCATTTTTAAACATTTTTTAATTTAAAAACCTGAAATTCTGGTGCCGACATAGAAATTATGTCTTATCACAACTGACTGCCAGGGGGCGCTTGTAAAAATGTATTTGCATAAGCTTTATCGCAATTTTTTTTTTTCATTTGTACAGTAAATATATATCAAAACGTATGCGTATATAGGACTTCACTCAATCAAATGTTTAAAGAAATGTATTTTATGCTCTGGCTTTTAACAGGGTGAATGTTTTTCATAAAATAAAATTATTCATTCATTCATTATCTTCCGCTTTATCCTATTAGGGTCACGGGGGGGGGGGGGGTTCCCCATGCCCATTCAGGGGAGAACGTTTTGGGCGCTGGCCAGGTACACCCAGGACAGGGGGGCAATCTATCACTGGGCACACACTCACTCACACAAAATAGAATTACAAATAAATAAAATAAAATTAGTATTTCAAAACATAAAACTTTTTGAAAATATGAAAATATATACTTAAAATTCTATAAAATGAATAAACAATAAAACAATAATAAGTTTGAAATACAACAAAATCAAAAGTGTCAACATCACCCAAGTATACTTGTCTTAACAAGTTTTAACTAATTAAACAAATCTGGTTGACCCAAACAATATATTTATTCGTGCAGCAACATGGCACCAAATTCATAGCTTACCTTTATGCTTTACAGTGTCAATACAATTAATGTGGCAATGATTTTAGTAACGTAATACAGCGCTTTCCATAATATTCATTCAGTAAGGGAATGCCACAGCTCAATTCTGCCAAGTTCACAATATATCTAACGCAAGTTTTTAAGATCCAAGGTTCATGCTACACAATAATCATGTTTTCTTAAAATCACTGACCTCTGGATATGAATTATTATGTCTTTTTTAGTAGATTTTTTAATACAGAGATATCTAAAAATCTGATGCAATTTGTTACTCAGAACATCATATTGGACAACTAAACAACAGATATTTTAAGGAAAGTAATTTTATTCCTTATACTTTATTAAATACAGTGGTATACATACCTCTTGAACCTTTTCGTATTTTGTCACATTACATCCGCAAACAAAGGTATTTCATTGACATTGAATGTGAAAGAGTGGAATACAAAGAAACAGAGTGGAGTACAATTGTAATGTGGAAAGAAAATTATACATGATTCAAAACAGTTAAAAAAAAAGTTTTATAAAGGTGTGGTGTGCAAAAGTATCGAGCCCCATTTCTCTGTGTACAAACAATTCCATTCAGAAGTTGCCTGATGACTGCTAATGCCTAAAAAGTGTCCACCTGTGTGTAATCTCAGTACACCTATAGCTGCTCCATGATGACTGTCATGATCGTCTTTACAGTGCAAACTGAAAATCCAAAGGTGCAGGACAACAAGATTTTTAATGTAGACAACACAGAACAAAACATAGAAAGGTACATAATTAACTTACAAGGAAGACGTGGCAGATATAACACAGCTAAAGATAATGACACAACATCTACAACATCTACAACATCTAACTGAGGGGGCTCAATACGTCGATCCCGAAGGGGTGTCAGGTAGATCGCAATGGAGGTTTGAGGGGGAAAAAAAAGTGTTTATCACATATCGGCGCTTTTTTTTACAGCAGAGTATCGGAAGCGCTTATACACACACATTCACACACACACACAATGTGATTCATTCTAAATCAGCGATCGCTATTGTTGTGAATGTGAGCAGTCTGTCCGTCTCTCTCGCTGTTCCCAAAACCGGCACGTGGCCATGCCTCCGTGTCTAAATCTGAAGCACAGCCACCCAAATCATCTACATTGGATAGTTCCTGTCTGTGTTTTTACACTTTATTTGACTGACAAGATGAGTGAAGGACGATTGAAGCTCAAAAAGAACTAAAATGTTCCACTTTTATTTAGAGCAAAATGCATTTGCTTTTATTAATGTTATTGTTCTGTTTGGGGGCGGCACGGTGGCTTAGTGGTTGGCATGTTCTCCTCTGAGCTAGGGATTTCCAGTTCGAATCCAAATCTGGGTGAAGTTTACATGTTCTCCCTGTGTCCACATGGCTTTCTTCTAGGTTCTCCGGTTTCTTCCCACAGTCCAAAAACATAGATCAAGATCAATTGAATTCTCCAAATTGCCCCATATAGAGTGTGCGTGTCTGTGTGAGTGAGTGAGTGTGTGCCCAGTGATAGATTGGCGCCCTGTCCTGGGTGTATCTGCCCAGCGCCCAAAGTGTTCTTCCCTGGATGGGCATGGGGAACCCCCCAACCCTAATAGAGGATAAAGCGGAAC
>JAFMOD010001243.1:11391-21579 GCA_019802435.1 Corydoras maculifer | reverse complement strand
CATCACACCAATGAGCTGGACGTGTCCTGCGAAAATTGTGTTGATAGCTCGAAAGTTGCTGGAGAAGAAAGAGGGACAATATGGGAATCACCCAAATGACTAAAAAAATAATTGCTGTATTAAATGCCATATTAAACGTACAGTTTTTTATTTCCTTAAACAAGCTCCGCTCATTGCGTTATCACGACACTTTCGAACATACGACGTGTTGTTAAATCGCTAAAAATATTTCTAGCTAGCTTTGTTTTAAAGCTGCTGTAACTCATGAAAACCCTCAATCTGTTCATGTGATTTACGCAGTGGTATTTTTCTTATAGCTGCTCTTAGCATCTCTTGACACTCGATGCGTAATTCGGTCTGTGCCAGATGATAAATTGCCTTAAGGAGTGATGTAGCAAAGTCTCGAACCATGGAGCTCTTCATCACTACTGTCAGCGTAGTACATTATTGCGTTTGTGCACCCTTAAAACCATCAGTTACTTTTAACTAATGATTGGTTACTTAAATATATAAAAAAAAGTTAAAGATGTCAGCCTTTGGCCATTACGGAAAAAAGCATTTAAGATAAAAATAATAATCTAAGTGTCTAAAATGTAATCAGTGCTGGGGAACCAGGTTCGGTTCCATCTTCTTGTGGGTTTCCGTGCGGGATTCCTCCCAGAATCCAAAAACATGGATTCAAAATATAATGAACACTTTAAATTGCCCCATGATAAATTGCCTAGTAATAGATTGGCGGCGGCACGGTGGCTTAGTGGTTAGCACGTTCGCCTCTCAGCGCTCGCTAAGGATTCCCGGTTCGAATCCCCATCTGGGTGGAGTTTCCATGTTCTCCCCGTGTCTGCGTGGGTTTCCTCCGGGTTCTCCGGTTTCCTCCCACAGTCCAAAAACATGGATGAAGTGAATTGAATTCTCAAAATTGCCCCATATAGAGTATGTCTGTGTGAGTGAGTGTGTGCCCAGCGATGGATTGGCGCCCTGTCCTGGGTCTATCTGCCCAGCGCCCGAGACGTTCTCCCCTGGATGGGCATGGGGAACCCCACCGCGACCCTAATAGAGGATGAAGCGGGAGATAATGAATGAATGAATGAATAATAGATTGGCGCCCTGTGATGGGTGTATCTGCCCAGTGTCTAAAACTTTCTCCCCTTTTGGGCAAGGGGAACCCCCCCCCCCCCCCGCGACCTCTCAATGTTAGGGATTCCTGGCTCGAATCCCAATCTGGGTGGAGTTTCCATGTTCTCCCCGTTTCCCCGAATTTCCTTCCACAGTCCAAAAACATGGATCAAGGTGAATCGAATTCTCCAAATTGCCCCATATACAGTGTGTTTGTGTGTGTTAAGTGTGTGCCTAGTGATAGATTGCCACCATGTTCTGGGTGTATCTGCCCAGCGCTCGAAACGTTCTACCCTGGATTGGATTGGGATTCAAATCCCAATCTGGTTGGAGTTTCCATGTTCTCCCCGTTTCCCCGGTTCCTCTAGGTTCTCCGGTTTCCTCCCACAGTCCAAAAACATGGATCAAGGTCAATAGAATTCTCCAAATTGCCCCATATAGAGTGTGTTTGTGTAAGTAAGTGTGTGCGTAGTGATAACATTGCCACCCTGTTCTGGGTGTATCTGCCCAGCGCTCGAAACTTTCCCCCCTGGATGGGCATTAGGAACCCCCCTCCCCCCCACAACCCTAGTGGAGGATAAAGCGGAAGATAATGGATGAATGAAATTGTCATACCAATACAGTTCTTGTTTTAATCCCCTGGTGGATTGACTACCAGTATTTCTTTGTTTGAGAAACCGGAAACGTTACTCAGCGTTCTGCGTTAAACTTACTTAAAACCAGAAGAGATTACATTGCGTACGATCAGTTATTAAGTAACCTTTAAGCTTTTAATAATAGCACTTATGTATAAAAAAAATTATAATATTTTTTTATTATAGTGTGCTTGTATAGTGTTTTATAAACGCTGTACGGCACTCGAGGTTGTACATTATTGTAAATAAAACTGGCGCATCTCCCCTGTGTTTAGTTGCCCCTGGTGGTGCTTGAATGTGCTGTTATGATTTTTATTTACAATAAACACTATAATTTGTGGAACCTGTCCCGTCTACCTCTTAGCCAAGTATGCATCATGGCACATGGTTGCTTTAAGGTTTATTTAATTATAACATTATTGTCGATTGTATTAGGAGACAGGAACAAACTATCACATCCATATCACCCATTTTTCTGAGTGTGATAGATGACAACCTGCTATTTTCATCTCCGGACCTCTACGAACCTCCTACCTGTTCTCATACTGCTGAGTGTGCAGCCTGCCAGAACCTATTATAGCTGGAACTAATGTTATTGTCTCGCTAATTGTGTAAAAGTTTGATGGGAACATGCTGAGACAACTGACAACCATCTTTTCCGACAATGATATTTGCTCATTGTCATTTTGGCAAAACGTTCTGCTCCGAACGATCATCATGAAGGCACTCATTTGTAGTTAGTTATCGAAATGTCATTACAGTGTCTATTTCACACATGCTCTAATAACGACATTCTCATTTTCATGTCACTCTTCATGGATGGAAGCAAATATTGCCCATGATATTACCTTAATTTCTATGACATTTTTTCTTTATAAAGTACTTCTTGTAATCGGTACATTAGCTGTGTCTATAGCCTTCCCAATTACTGTGACTTTTGCTGCTGAGAAATGGGAATTTTCTCTATTGTGGGACCAATAAAGGATTACCTTCCCTTCCCGTACTGTACCGTCCCTTACCTTCCCTTCCCTTCCCGTACTATACCATACCTTCCCTTCTTGTATTGTACCTTCCCTTCCTGTACCTTATCATACCTTACCTTACCTTCCCGTACTGTACCTTCCCTTCCCTTCCCATACTGTACCGTCCCTTACCTTCCCGTACTGTACCGTACCTTCCTTTCCCGTTCCGTAGCTTTCCTTCTCTTCCCATACTTTACTGTACCTTACCGTACTGTACCGTACCTTCTCTTACTTCCCTTCCCATATCGTACCTTCCCTTCCCGTACTGTTCCGTACCTTCTCTTCCCGTATCGTCCCTTCCCTTCCCATATCGTACCTTCCCTTCCCGTACTGTTCCGTACCTTCTCTTCCCGTATCGTCCCTTCCCTTCCCATATCGTACCTTCCCTTCCCGTTCCGTAGCTTTCCTTCTCTTCCCATACTTTACTGTACCTTACCGTACTGTACCGTACCTTCCCTTCACTTACCTTACTGTCCCTTACCTTACCGTACTGTACCTTACCTTACCTTCCCTTCCTGTATCGTACGTTCCCTTTCTGTACTGTACCGTACCTTCCTGTATCATACCTTCCCTTTCCATACCGTACCTCCCCTTCCCATTCCGTACCTTTCCTTCCTTTCCCATACTGCACCGTGCCTTACCTTACCGTACTGTACCTTACCTTCCCTTCCCATACTGTATCTTCTCTTCACTTACCTTACTGTACCTTTCCTTCCCGTACTGTACCATACCTTCCCTTTCCATACTGCACCGTCCCTTACCTTACCGTACTGTACCTTAGCTACCCTTCCCGTGCTATACTGTCCCTTACCTTACCGTACTGTACCTTACCTTACCTTCCCTTCCTGTATCGTACGTTCCCTTCCTGTACTGTACCGTACCTTCCTGTATCATACCTTCCCTTTCCATACCGTACGTCCCCTTCCCGTTCCGTACCTTTCCTTCCCTTCCCATACTGTACTGTACCTTACCGTACTGTACCGTACTTTCCCTTCCCATACTGTATCTTCCCTTCACTTACCTTACTGTACCTTTCCTTCCCGTACTGTACCATACCTTCCCTTTCCATACTGCACCGTCCCTTACCTTACCGTACTGTACCTTACCTACCCTTCCCGTGCTATACTGTCCCTTACCTTACCGTACTGTACCTTACCTTCTCTTCCCGTGCTGTACCGTCCCTTACCTACCCTTCCCTTACCGTATTGTACCGTCCCTTCCCTTACCTTATCATACCTTCCCTTAACTTACCGTACTGTACCTTCCCTTCCCTTCCCATACTGTACCGTCCCTTACCTTACCGTACTGTACCGTACCTTCCCTTCCCTTTCTGTACCATACCTTTCCTTACTTCCCTTCCCATATCGTACCTTCCCTTCCCGTACTGTACCGTACCTTCCCTTCCCATATCGTCCCTTCTCTTCCCATTTCGTACCTTCCCTTCCCGTTCCGTAGCTTCCCTTCCCATACTTTATTGTACTTTACCGTACTGTACCGTACCTTCCCTTCACTTACCTTACTGTACCTTTCCTTCCCGTACTGTACCTTACCTTACCGTACCTTACCTTAACGTACCTTTCTTTCCCGTACCATACCTTGCCTTAACGTACCTTTCTTTCCAGTACCGTACCTTACCTTCCCTTTCTGTCCCGTACATTCCATTCCCTTCCTGTACCTTCCCTTCACGTACCTTACATTCCTTTACCGTACCATACCTTACCTTACCGTACCGTACTGTACCTTCTCTTCCTTTCCCTTACCATCACGTACCTTCCCTTACTGTACTGTACCATCCCTTACCTTACCTTACCGTACTGTACCTTACCTTCATGTATCTTCTATTCCTTTCCCATTACCTACCTTATCGTACTGTACTGTACCGTACCGTATCTTTCCTTCCCTTTTCTTTTCTTCCCATCCCTTACCCTACCGTTCCTTCCCGTACTGTACCTTCCCTTTCCTTCCTGTACCGTACCTTCCTTTACTTCCCTTCCCATATCGTACCTTCTCTTCCCGTACTGTACCGTACCTTCCCATATCGTACCTTCCCTTCCCATACTGTACCTTCTCTTCCTGTACCTTGCCTTCTCTAACTATACTTTACCTTCCCTTCCCGTACTGTACCCCCCCTTCACTTACCTTTCCGTACCTTCCCTTCCCGTACTGTACCTTCCCTTCACTTACCTAACTGTACCTTCCCTTCCCGTACTGTACCTTCCCTTACTGTACCTTCCCATACCTTCCCCTACTGTACCATACCTTACCTTACTGTACCTTTCCTTCCCGTACCGTACCTTCCCTTCTCTTCCTGTACCGTACATTCCATTTCCTTCCCATACTGAACCTTCCCTTCACGTACCTTCCATGCCTTTCTCGTACCTTACCTTACCGTACTGTACCTTCCCTTCCTTTCCCTTACCTTCACATACTTTCCCTTCCCATACTGTACCATCCTTTACCTTTCTGTACTGTACCTTACCTTCACGTACCTTCCATTCCTTTCCCATACCTTACCTTATCGTACTGTACCATATTGTACCTTTCCTTCCCTTCTCTTCCCTTCCCATCCCTTACCTTACTGTACCTTCCCTTCCCATACTGCACCTTCCCTTCACTTACCTTCTCTTACCTTACCGTACCTTCCCTTACCTTACCGTACCTTCCCTTCCCATACCATACCTTAACTTGCTGTACCTTCCCTTCCTGTACCGTACATTCCATTCCCTTCCCGTACTGTACCTTTCCTTCACATACCTTCCATTTCTTTCCCGTACCTTACCTTACTGTACTGTACCTTCCCTTCTCTTCCTGTACCGTACATTCCATTCCCTTCCCGTACTGTACCTTTCCTTCATATACCTTTCATTCCTTTCCCGTACCTTACCTTACCTTACCTTACCTTACCTTACCTTATCGTACTGTACCTTCCCTTCCCTTCCTTTCCCTTCCCATACCGTACTGTACCGTACTGTACCTTTCCTTCCCTTCTCTTCCCTTCCCATCCCTTACCTTACCGTACCTTCCCTTCCCGTACTGCACCTTCCCTTCACTTAGCTTCTCTTACCTTAACTTCCCTTTTCTTCCCGTACTGTACCTTTCCTTTACTTACTTTCTCTTTCCCTTCCCGTACGGTACCTTACCTTCCCTTCACTTACCTTCCATTCCATTCTCATACTTTCCATTCCCGTACCGTTAACTTACTTTCTCTTACCTTACCGTACCTTCCCTTCTCTTCCCGTACCATAGCTTTCCTTCCCTTCTCTTCCCATCCCTTACCTTAACGTACCCTCCCTTTCCATCTCGTACTGTACCGTCCCTTACCGTACCTTCCCTTCCCATACCTTATCTTTACCATCCCTTCCCTTCCTGTACCTTCCCATTCCCGTACCTTACCTTACCGTACCTTCCCTTCCCCTCTCCTCCGCGTACGTTCCCTTACCTTACATTACCGTACATAACTGTACCTTACCTTTCCTTCCCTTACCGTACCTCCCTTCCCCTTCCCTTACCGTACCTCCAATTCTCGTACCTTACCTTACCATACCTGCCCTTCCCCTTTCCTCCTCTTTCCACCCCGTACCTTCCCTTACCTTACATTACCATACCTTATCTTCTCCGCCCTTACCGTACCGTACCTTCCCTTCCCGTACCTTCCTTTCCCTTACCGTACCTTCCCTTCCCGTACCTTCCTTTCCCTTCCCGTACCTTCCCTTCCCCTTCCCGTACCTTACCTTACCGTACCTGCCCTTCCCCTTCCCTCCCCTTTCCTCCCCGTACCTTCCCTTACCTTACATTACCGTACATTACTGTACCTTACCTTCCCTTCCCATACCTTCCCCTTCCCGTACCTTCCCTTCCCGAACCTTCCCTTCCTGTACCTTCCTTTCCCATTCCCGTACATTACCTTACCATACCTGCCCTTCTCCTTCCCCTTTCCTTCTCTTTCCTCCCCGTACCTTCCCTTACCTTACATTACTGTACATTACCGTACCTTACCTTTCCTTACCTTACCTTACTTTACTCCACTCCTTAAGCTCTTCGCATACTGTCATGATTGGAGAATGCTCTAAATTGCCCCATATAGAGTGTGTCTGTGTGAGTGAATGTGTGTCCAGTGATAGACTGGCACCCTGCCCAGCGCTCGAAATGTTCTCCCTGGATGGGCATGGGGAACCCCCACCCAAGACACTAGTAGAGGATAAAGTGGAATCAATGAATGTAATCCCAATTATTATACTAAGTAATACCAATACCAGCCACTAGGTTCAGTCGTGAGCTATTGTGGGTAAAGTGGGCCACCACAGAGGAAGGATTACATTTTTCAAAGGGAGCAAGCAAACCTGAGGGTTGTTTTTTGGGTTTGCCAAGGCCTTGATTGAGAAAACATCATTTTACACCCAATAAGGATTTTTTGAGAGGGAGAGGGACATTGGACATTGGACACTCTGGACCATACATCTGCACTCTCTTCAAAAAATGCAAAATAATGGGCATTTCACCAATTCAGCCACCAATGCTAACGCCATCTTTTAACCTATTGAACTCTTCTCTTGGACTCTGCTGAGCGTTAAAGCTCAGTTTGCCTCAGTGCAGGTGAGCTTGATCCGATTTCTTAAATATTAGATCATCTCTAAACTGACAAGGCCAATTACAAGTAGACAGAGAGGTGGATAGATAATTTATTGATCCAAAGGGGATAATTAGGGCAACCAGCACCCGTATAATTTGCACAAATTTAAAAAAAAAATTTAAACAACTACTTTAGAATAGAAATCTAAGAACTAAATATACAAAATATAAGGTTAAGGTAACCTTAAGGTAAGATATATATATATAGGTGTGTGTATGTATGTTTTGGTGTATATATGTAGGTAGGTGGATTACTGGTACACAGTATATATATATATATATATATATATATATATATATATATATAGGGCGGCACGGTGGCTTAGTGGTTAGCATGTTCTCCTCTCAGCGCTAGGGATTCCCGGTTCGAATCCCCATCTGGGTGGAGTTTCCATGTTCTCCCCGTGTCTGCGTGGGTTTCCTCCGGGTTCTCTGGTTTCCTCCCACAGTCCAAAAACATATATATATATTTTTGGTGGCATGGTGGCTTAGTGGTTAGCATGTTCGCCTCTCAGCGCTAGGGATTCCTGGTTCGAATCCCCATCTGGGTGGAGTTTCCATGTTCTCCCCGTGTGTGCATGGGTTTCCTCCGGATTCTCCGGTTTCCTCCCACAGTCCAAAAACATGGATCAAGTCAATTGAATTCTCAAAATTGCCCCATATAGAGTGTGTCTGTGTGAGTGAGTATTTGCCCAGTGATGGATTGGCGCCCTGTCCTGGGTGTATCTGTCCAGCGCCCGAGACGTTCTCCCCTGGATGGGCATGGGGAACCCCACCGTGACCCTAATAGAGGATAAAGTGGAAGAAAATGAATAAATATATATTGTTTGTCATGCTAATAAAGCATCTAAAATTGAAAGTTAGAATTGGTAAAATTGGAGTGAGTGAGAGAGACAATGAATGAGTGAGAGACAATAAAACAGTGAGAGAGTGAGAGACAGTGAGTGAGTGACAGTAAAACCCTGAGACAGTGAGACACTGAGTGAGAGACAGTGAGACACTGAGTGAGTGAGAGACAGTGAGACACTGAGCGAGTGAGAGACAGTGAGAGTGATTGAGTAAAACTTTAATAGAGGTTAGCATGTTCTCCTCTCAGAGCCAGGGTTTCCCATTTCGAATCCCAATCAGGGTGGAGTTTCCATGTTCTCCCCGTGTCTGTGTGGGTTTCCTCCGGGTTCTCCGCTCTCCTCCCACAGTCCAAAAACATGGATCAAGGTGAATTGAATTCTCCAAACTGCCCCATATAGAGTGTGTCTGTGTGAGTGAGTGTGTGCCCAGCGATAGATTGGCGCCCTGTCCTGGATGTATCTGCCCAGCACCCGAGATGTTCTCCCCTGGATGGGCAATGGAGACCCTAGTAGAGGATACAGCCAATGAATTCATTATATACAACAATATAAAAAAAGGTTCCAAACAAATTTTCTATACTTGATGTATTAAAGGTTTTGTTTGAGACACAACGGACGGCCTTTGCTAGCCTATAGTTTGTGTGTGTGTGTGTGTGTGTGTGTGTGTGTGTGTGTGTGTGTGTGTGTGCGCGCTTAAGCATCACTAGTGATTGTTCTCCGTCACTGTGTTTAGAACCGGGCATCCTTGGAGGCAGTTGTGTGACATGCCACTGTACTTTCCTGAGGTTCTTGCAAAGAAGCTGACTGGGTGTTACCTAGCAACCACGCTTTAGTGCAGGGGAACTCTCCCGGCTTCAGCAATTAATAGGTGAGAGGGACGAGAATGTTTAAAACCGAGAAAGATGGAAATTATGGGAAACATGAGAGTGCTGCGAATCAGAAACCTCAAATAAACTTTGATTGATGTATTAACTTTTCCCATGGAATTAAAAAAATAAATAAAAATTGGTCGGTGCACGGGGTGGCACGGTTGCTTAGTGGTTAGCATGTTCTCCTCTCAGTGCTGGGGAACCAGGTTTAAATCCCGATCTGGGTGGAGTTTCCATGTTCTCATGTCCGCGTGGGTTTCCTCCTGGTTCTCCGGTTTCCTCCCACAGTCCTGAGTGTGTGCCCAGTGATAGATTGGTGCCCTGTCCTGGGTGTATCTGCCCAGCGCCCGAAACGCCCTACCCTGGATGGGCATGGGGAACCCCCCCACGAAACTAGTAGAAAGATGATGATGATGGATGGATGGATGCTCTAAACTGCACCACTTAAATTGCCCCTACAGTATGTGTGTGTGTGTGTGTGTGTGTGTGTGTGTGTGCACCCAGGGATGGATTGGTGCCCTGTCCTAAGTGTATCTGCCCAGCGCCCGAAACGTTCTCCCCTGGATGGGCATGGAGAACCCCCCCATGACCCTAATAGAGGATAAAGTGGAAAATGATGGATGGATGGATTGGATTGTGGAGCCATCAATTTGGACGGTGAGGTCATGAGGGAGCATCAGCTTTGTTATGTGTCACGATGATGCTTTATTACGTATGACATCATATTTATTTTGGCGTACAGTAAGACGGTGCTCTACACATAACAACACTATCTGTTAAAGTCTACTCAGCTTTCGAATAAGAGATTCATGTCTGTGGTTGTGCAGTGAGTGAGTGGCAGAGACAATGAATGAGCGAGTGAGAGACATTGAGTGAGTGAGACAATGAGTGAGTGAGAAAGACAATGAGTGAGTGAGAAAGACAATGAGTAAGTGAGTGAGAGACACAATAAGTGAGTGAGTGAGTGAGAAAGACAATGAATGAGCGAGTGAGAGACATTGAGTGAGTGAGACAATGAGTGAGTGAGAAAGACAATGAGTAAGTGAGAAAGACATTGAGTAAGTGAGTG
>JAFMOD010001242.1:46045-64900 GCA_019802435.1 Corydoras maculifer | reverse complement strand
ACAGTTTCAGGTCCCTGGAGTTATGAATCAGCTCTGTACGTCTACCTCATACGTCCCGGAAAAATGCCTCAGCTTCTGTCAGACTGAATAAAGAGTCGGGGTAACGAGCACGGTTTAGGTTCTAAAGTGGGTGAGATCTGCTGGATCTGTGTAGTTAAACTGGAGTTTATTGATGTGATTGGTAATCGAGCACCCTGGTCTGATCAACCTGAAGCGGACTGATGGCTCTCATTTTGTTATAATTGTTGTTATTTTTTTTGGATGATGTTTGGTGGGAATAAACCGATTAAGACAATAGATTACAAACCATTCAGTTTTTGTCTTTAGAACCATCACAGGTCCTATTCTTGGTTTTTTGGAACTCTGGGGTCGCTCTACGCTTAACTCTGTCCATCTTGTTTGAATTGTTCCCTCATCCCTGCTCATAAAAACCAGTTCCACATGTTGGTGTTCTCAGGATGATGAACAGTGTTGGGTTTCCACCACATCTGCGTTCTGCAGCAAGTCCAAAACTTCTGGGTCTCATCAGATCAGAAAGTCGTTTCCCACATGTGTGCAGAGTCTTTATATATGCTGATGCCATGAAAACTCAAAACAGCATTATTTCTCCAGGCTTTATTTCAATAACGGTTCACTTCTCCGCAGTCTGATTAAGACCGGGGTTCTAAAATAACCAGAGTTTGGTATCTGATCTGTAGAACCTTGCCGTGTCTGTACAGGTCAACTGTATCTGGACACAATTCTGGTCGTAATTCCACCCGTATATAAAATCTTGACGTGTACTGTGGACTTTGGAACTGTATGACTCCAACTTTGTGATTTGGGGAAGGCCCAATTTATATATTCTTGGTTTGGTTGAGTCTATGTAAAGGAAATCTGACCCACACAAAGCTCTGATGTCTACCTTTGGATGAACCAGTACTGAGTTCTAGTTGTCTAGAATGTTTGTTGGTTGTGTAGTGGCGGTTCTGTGTAGTACCTTGTTCCTGGAGAACACTGTTTCGTTCCACTGTATACTGTACACCACTTTATATTGTTGAAATCACAAATTAAATACTTGAAAACTTGAAGATTGTGAGTGTCTGACCTCAAAAATGCTCTGTGTTAATTATACACTTATTCCAAGTGTAGAAGGTATGATGGACCAATTCAGAAAGCGATGTTCTAAGATCTCCTTACTTTTGTTCATACAGTTGGTGTGTTGTTGGCTTCTGGTCCTCAGGTGTGTCTTATTTTGTCTCTTTCCCTCAGCCGGGGTCCGGAGGAAGACCAGGATGACCCGGAAAACCACCACTCAGTGAGATGGGCTGCGAGCCGGACCCTCAGACATAAAGGCGGGGTTCTGTGAACATGGAATCATTTATTATTGTTTTAAAAAAACGTGACGCCCCCTAATGAGATGAATTAGAGCTCAGTTTTCACCAAACCAAACTAAGAGCCGTAACAACGCTCATTAATAATGACGATTGTTAATAAACACAGAACGTTTGTTTTTTTTCAGGATAAACAAGGGTTTGAAATTTTATGTAAATACTTTAAACCTGTCCTTCTGTAGGATATTATTTGGAACTGGGGAATAAAGAAAGAGAGAGAGGAGCTGTGATGATGGAAGGTTCAGTGCCTCAGAGGAAAAGCACATGTGGGTTCACATCGGTGAGACGGCCGATGGGACTGGGTGTAAGGTCGTGTCGGGGGTTCATTTCTGCATGGTCCAAGATTTTATGGTGCTCATGTTTTTTTTTTTTCTATTAAACAATAAAACTTTGCAAGGTTCCGTTTACCGTGGTCAATCCTCATCCGTGTAGAATGTACCTGGTGTTTTTTTGGTGGCGTCACAGTTAAACCTTCAGCTCTGATGTTAAATCATCAGTACGGAGTTCACCAGCATCAGAAACACAAACAGAAATAAAGGGAAACCTAAAAAAGTCCAGAAACGAAATAATCTATGCTGAAATCTTTTGTACCACGGGGCGAGTGTGTGAGGAGACTCAATAAAACCATCCACAACCGACTGTCTCCAGTTTCCCTTTCAGGCATGTTTACATCGGGATATCACTGTTGCTTCACTAGCTGTTTGAGTCTTTGTGTGTTGATTTGGCATGTTCTCCCCATGTCTAGTTTGGTTTCTTCGAAAAGTCCCGGATTCCTCCAGAGTCCAAGTTAATTTTATTAGATGACCTAATGAACAAGAATTTTTTAAAAGGTGTGAAGGGGGTTTGTGTGGTTGCCTAGAAACAGGGTAGTGACCCCTCAGACATGCGAAAACCACCTACATGAGTTGATTAGAACCTGAATGAACTGTGAACCTAATAATGTGTGTCTGTTGGGAGTGGGGGGTGTTGGACATAATGAGCTGTGTTTGGACACGCATTTAGATCAAAATAATTAAAAAAGACAAGACAGGGGTTTCATTTTTAACATAAATTAAAACAGGTGAGGGTGAAATGATGCTGCATTGAGTGGGAGTTGTGTCTCCGCCTCATGATGACCTGTCCAGGTTGAGTTTGAACACCAGTAACCCTTGGACTCCCAAAATACCAGTAAACATGACAGTGAACTTTTTGGGAACCTACATGCACGTCCTACAGGTTATTTGATGACCATGTCCTCCGTCAGGCTGCAGGTTCAAGGATTCATGGATCTTTATTGTCACATCACCCAGTACAGGTGTACTGCTGAGAAAAAGCTTAGGTGCAGGGACCCACTACTGTGCAATATTTACAAGAATAAAGAATATAGAATAAAATTTAAATATCTAAAAAAAAAAAAAGTATGAAATTAAATTAAATAAAATTGAAATCGGATATGGGAACGTTCGAGGATGTATGGAAAAGTCTGTGGGTGCCGTGAAAGTTTGCAGTTTTAACAGCGTCTCTCAGAATCAGGTTTATTGGTCACAGTTATACATGGTACAGCCAGCAGTGAAATTCTTTTTTGACCTCTCCACAGAAAATAAGATTTGTTTAAAAGGATAAGAATAAGAAAAATAAGATAGAGTAAGATAAAATAAAATAAAATTTAACTATGTATTTACAGGGCGGCACGGTGGCTTAGTGGTTTAGCATGTTCTCCTCTCAGCGCTAGGGATTCCCGGTTCGAATCCCCATCTGGTTGGAGTTTCCATGTTCTCCCCGTGTCTGCGTGGGTTTCCTCCGGTTTCTCCGGTTTCCAAAAACATGGATCAAGTTAATTGAATTCTCAAAAGTGCCCCGTTTAGAGTGTCTGTGTAAGTGAGTGTGTGCCCAGCGATGGATTGGCGCCCTGTCCTGGGTCTATCTGCCCAGCGCCCGAGACGTTCTCCCCTGGATGGGCATGGGGAACCCCACCGCGACCCTAATAGAGGATAAGCGGGAGATAATGAATGAATGAATATGTATTTACAATGTGCAATGGAATTATAAAGTGGGTTGTGCTTTTTGTGCAAATATTGCAGTGCAGAGTTACAGGTTTAAGTTAAATGTCCTTTTAGTCCTGGTTCAGGGTCCGAATCGCCGTTGGGAAGAAGTTACTCCTCATCCTCTCTGTGTTTGCCTTCAGGACACGAAAACGCCGTCCTGATGGCAACAGAGTGAAGAGTTTGTTGTCCGGATGACTGAAGTCTTCCACAATCTTTTTGGCTTTGGACCAGCACTGCTTCCTGTAGATGGTCTCGTCTAATAAGTACTTTTTTATGTGGCTTCAGGGGTCAAACTTTGGGTAACTGTTTCTATAATTCTGAAAGGGTCAGCATTCCAAATTCTAACAGTCAAGTAATAATCCCCAAAGCTTCCTTAATCTTTGATCTTTCGCTGATTACCTTCAGTGGTGGTTCCTCCAGGATCTAGACGGTTCTTCCTGAGCATTGCAGTCTGATTGCATCAGTCCCTTCAGCGCAGGTCCAACTTTCACATCTGCATGATGTTACGGGAGGAAAACGGAGACTCAATTTGTCAACTCACTTCTCGTCCACTTATCAATCTGTATTGATCGTTGATGTCAGCCCTCTCCATTGCGCTCCGTCAGCCGACAGTCGTTCAGCTTGGCAGTTCGTCTTCGCGTCCAGCTTTACGCTGATGTTACAGCTTTGATCCTGATAAGCAGATGTTTTTAATCTTCCCTGCTTTTGTCCAAAACTGCAGAATAATTGGCCTTCAGAAGATTCAGGCTCCTAAAACACCAGCTTGTGCTTTGCAATGTCCTTATGTCTTTATCCTATATTGGGTTCGCGGGGGGGTTTCCCATGCCCATTCAGGGGAGAACGTTTCAGGCGCTGGGCAGATACACCCAGGACAGGACGCCAATCTATAACTGGGCACACACTCACTCACACAGACACACTCTATATGGGGCGATTTGGAGAACTCATGTTTTTGAGTTGATCCATGTTTTTGGACTATGGGAGGAAACCGGAGAACCCGGAGGAAACCCACACGGACACGGGGAGAACATGGAAACTCCACCTAGATGGGGATTCGATCCGGGAATCCCTAGTGCTGGGAGGAAAACGTGCTAAACCACTAAGCCACCGTGCCGCCCCAGTTTAACCAGGTCAAAAAAAATTTGGGTAGGGAGTTTCTAACCTCCAGCCCAGCAGGTGGCAGAGGCTTGATTGTGTGGAGGTTTGTTTAAATGCCACTTCCTCAGTTTGGGGTGAACAGGAATCTGCATCCACCTGTGAGGCAGCCATTTTTACACCTTTCACCTTTAAAGAGTCACGACTGAAAAACGGTAAGTTCAGTTTCTGTCTTTAATAAAAATCTATACTGAGACAATTCAGTAAGAAAATTAGGAAAAATATCAGTGTACCCAAAACTAAAGTCTGCAAAAGACCTACAGCCTTAAAATAATGAACAATAAATAATAAGAAAAAGTGCAGAAATAAATACAAACTCTTAATTATGAGTGAATCATTATTAATAAACCAACCTGACCTTTAATGAAATAAAGAAAGTAAAAAAAAATGGAAATGGAAAATGGAGCTTCAACAGAAACGTTAAAAAGCCGAGTCCCTTTGATTAAGGATCAAAGAAGAATCATGATTTTAATGTCAATTAGATAAGAAGAACTTTAAGTGCTATTATTTTGCTAAAATAAAACTTGGGACTGTAAAGGGCCTTCCCCAAACTGTCTAAGTGATCGACACCTGGTTTTATTTAATGGTTAAGATGAGCGTCTCTATACTTTTGTCCTCAGAGCAAATTTACTGCTCATCTTCAGTGCATAGTTTTATTTGAAGTTCATGATTCACAGATTTCTATTTGCCATTTTCACACTTGATCACACACACACACACACACACACACACACACACACACACACTCACTCACACTGATAACCTGCTCAGACAGAAACGTTGGCCTGAAGCTGAACACAGTTAAAGTCAACAGTACGATCCAACACTGCATCAGGATTGTTTGTGTGGCAGAGGGGGGGGGTATTGACATATTGAATAGATCTTTCTGTCAGCGCTTTCGAACCCGTGCTTGTGGGCTCTAAGAGATTACATTTATATGAGATGGCTGATTTCCTGATAAGCAGAAGGTTTTATTTTTGGCTGACTCGGCGTTTCATTAGTTTTATTTCCTGATGAATTAAAATCAGGTTTTGTGGTTTTGTTCCAATTAAACCCCCGCTGTAGTACGAGTGTCATCAGGTGAGCATCTGAACTGTGGTTTAAAAATAATAACGTTTATCAACTTAATGATATACCTTAATATTAACTTTAATATAAACAGGGGTCCTGCTGTTGTAGCCCATCCGCCTCAGTGTTCATTCATTCATTGAGATGTTTCCTTTCTTTAAGGAAACCTCATTAGGTGTTCTTCATTGCACCATGAAAACTTCTAGAGACGGATGTTTGTAAAAATTCCAGCTGTTATACAAAAACTCTGACCAGACTGCCTGGTACCAACAACCATGCCACAGTCAGAATTCCAGAGATGACCTTTTTTCTTCTGTTTTGACTTCAGACCATGAAGGCCAGCAGCACGTAGGACCTGTAAGAGTTCATGCTTTTTTTGTTTCACATTCATTCATTCATCCATTATCTTTTGCTAAATCCTCCACTAGGGTCACAGGGGTGGTGGGGGGGGTGTTCCCCATGCTCATCCAGGGGAGAATGTTTCGGTGCTGGGCTCACTCACACACAAACACAACCTGTATGGGGAAATTTAGAGCATTCAATTTACCTTGAATTTGTGTTTTTGGACTATGGAAGGAAACCGGAGAACCCACGTGGACACGGGGAGAAAATGCAAACTCTACTTAGATTGAGATCCAAACCTGGATTCCCAGTTTGCCCACCAAACAAACCACAGAGGGTTGAAATGTCAGTATAATACTTTTTAAATACTTTTTAATTTTTAAATAGTAAATACTGAGCAGTTCCGTTTTTAGAACTTAGTAGTCCTCATTAACGGTTCTCCCGCCGCTCCTCTGGACTGTGCTGCCTTTGTGGCGGTTGCTCAGATACGGAACATCTGGAGCTGGTTTTCGGTCAGATTAGTGACTCCATTATCTTTTAACTCGTGTACAATCCCCTGGAGTGCACAAACCCGCCGAAGTAATTACCTCCTCACCCTGCAGCAAGCGCCGGACTCCGGCTCCAACCACAGGCTCACATTTACACCATGAGCTCGTTAGTGCTGCGCCATTAACGACCGTAAACACTGCATATGCATGACCTCTTTATAGTTTGATTAATTTTAATTTAACATTCAGTCTCTTCTCCACAAAGCTTTGGGTTTTTTGTGCAGCGGAGACTGAAAAAGGGTTGAACCCGTCCCATCAGGACATGATGGACGTGATGATGTAATCAGATCCTCAGCAATTAAACTAAATCAGATTTATCTCATCTCTCAATTGGGCGGCACGTTCACCTCTCAGCCCTGGGGATCCAGGTTCCAATACCAATCTGTGTGGAGTTTGCATGTTCTCCCTGTGTCCATGCGGGTTTCCTCCGGGTTTTCTCCCACAGGCCAAAAACATGTGTCCGTATAAGTGTGTGAGCACCCAGGGATAGATTGGCGTCCTGTCCTGGGTGTATCTGCCCCGCGCCCGAAACGTTCTCCCCTGGATGGGCATGGGGAACTCCCCCCCCCCCCCGACCCTAAAAGAGGATTAAGCTGAAGATAATGAATGAATGAATGTATCTGTCATTTGTTTAGATTTGCTGGTGCTGCTGATTCTATGATGTTAGTTAGGGGTTGTAGATGTGTTGTGATGAGAACCATCCTCCAACCAACCATGGAATCATTCTCCAGCCCCGCCTCGCACACGCCCGCCTCCTAAGAGCGCAGGGATGCTGCCGTGTGCATGAGGTAGTGTGTGAGGTAGTGAGTGGCTCCGTGACGGCGCCGGCTCCGGGGCTTACTGAAATGATTCTGGTTTTGAGATTTGTGCAGAACTGAGTTCTGATTTAAGTGGCGTGGTTTTACACCAGAGCCCCGTCCAGGTTGAAGGATTGATTTGCGTGATGTCATGGTTCTTGGTATTGTTTATCTGTTTTCCAGAGTACTGCTCAACATCTGTCCCTGCATACATGTTACTTTCGCTTCGTTCAGCCATCTGGTGTTGAGTAACTCGGGACATTTTCGTTTTTTTTTTCTCACCATAAGCCAGGAGCGCATCACGAGACTCTGCCACGTAAAACATTCTGTATGCAATCGACAGAGAAACTGCAGGAATCTGTACAGAACACGACTGAGAGGGACATACAGACCTCCTGAAAGTACAATCCAAAATAATCATAATAATACAGTATTTATCTTACAATTAATAATAAACACCAAATAAATACTACAGGGGCGGCTGGTGGCTTAGAGGTTTAGCATGTTCTCCTCTCAGCACTAGGGATTTCCGGTTCGAATCCCCATCTGGGTGGAGTTTCCATGTTCTCCCCGTGTCCGCGTGGGTTTCCCCCGGGTTCTCCGGTTTCCTCCCACAGTCCAAAAACATGGCTCAAGTCAATTGAGTTGTCCAAATTGCCCCATATAGAGTGTGTGTGTAAGTAAGAGTGTGTCCAATGGTTGATTGCCCCCCCTGTCCTGGGTGTATCTGCCCAGTGCCCAACCCCCCCCCCCCCCGCGCGACCTTAATATAGGATAAAGCGGAAGATAATGAATGAATAAATACTACATTAATGGAACTTGTGAAGCAGTGATGATGTCATGGGACGTTTGTCGTCTTCACCTTTAGATGTATTTGTAAACTCATTGTCTGCTCCATCAACTCTACATCCCATACAGATGGGGTTTGTTGTTCTACAGTTCTGTTCTGTAGTCCATCTGTTCCTCTACATGTTCTACTTTTACTCTTCTCTGATGATCAGGTCCCCACAGAGCATGTGGTGGACCCTCTGATGGTGGTGGTGTGTCAGTGGATCAGACACAAGATTTTGTAAGAGCCCTATAAAGCCCTGTAGTTGTTGGTATGGCTCCAGAGGTTTGCTTTCTGTGTAAAGTTTGCATATTCTCCCCATATATCCTTTGATTCCAGTTGTTTCTGAGATGCCTTCTTGCTCCAGCTGTGAGTGTGCGTGCGAACGCCTGTCAGTTAAATCTGCTCTGTGATGAATTGATGAGCTTTTACCCAATTAACACGAGGGTTTGTACTTTCTGTAAACTGTAACGTCAATAAAACTGTATCGGCATTAAAATACAAACTTCAAATAATGACGTTACGTTTAATGCTTCAGCGTTTAATGAGTGACATAGTCTTTAACAGAAAACTATTTAATTATCCAAACTGCAATATAAGCATTGCCCTAATTAGACATATTAAATATTTATAAGTTTGTAGCTTGAAAAATTCAGCACAGACGATAAAACCACGAACGTAGAGCATCATTAAAATGCACAGCTGTCCTGTGAGGATGATCAGCCGGGTTCAGATCCGTCTAATCTGCTGCAGCTTTTCTGGAGCAACCATTCCTAAAGAAGCTCATTTTAATTTAACATTTATCAGCTAAACTATTCATTTTATAATCTATTAGGAAAAGGACGTTCTCTGAATCTGTTTTAAGCTGTAAAGGCTGTGCGGTGTTATACACGACTCCAATCCCAACTTCAAACTATGCTTAATGTTTCTGAATTTGATTTGGCAGAATGTGTGTTGGCTCACCAGCAATTAACGCTTTTTATGGTTTGATGCTTCACAGCGAATAACGAACAACGAGGAATGAACTTTTCCCTGTTTGCGTTCAGCACTTCTGCATTTGGTCATCGTGTTTTTATAAATCCGGAGCTGTCTGTACGTCATCTAAATTTATAATTACTAAACGTGTATGGCAGGGACGTTAAGATCCACACCCCTGGCTCTGGGATTTGATTAAAGCCAGGCATCTTAAAGGAGAAGAGGTGCTGGACTACAGCAAGGGTTTAATTGGTGCCAGTTTCTTTGTAATGTCTGTTGGGATTGAGATGTTCTGCAGATCATTAGTGTGTGGGGTCACTGTGCACAGATTTCAAACCTCAATACACTTAGCTTATTGTTGTTTGTGTTCTGTCTTTATTAAGCAAAGGATCAAGATATATATATATATATATCCATCCATAATCTTCTGCTTTATCCTCTATTAGAGTCGTTGGGGTGGGGGTGGGGGGGGGAGTTCCCCATGCCCATCCAGGGGAAAACATTTCGGGGGCTAGGCAGATACACCCAGGACAGGACACCAATCTATCGCTGGACACAAACTCACTCACACATATTCTATATGGGGCAATTTTGGAGAACTCAATTGACCTTTAACCCATGTTTTTGGAATATGGGAGGAATCCCTAGTGCTGTGAGGAGAACATGCTAATCACTAAGCCACCATGCCACCCTATATATATATAATATATTATTAAACAGTTTACAGTACAGATGCCAGAAATGCAAAATCTTTGAGGATAAAGGTTCGAACCTGCATCCAGATGGAAGGTAAATAGATCTGTATGCAGTTAGTAGTACCTGTGGCTATAAACTCTAATCTGAAATATAAACACAGAGGGTTCTACAAACGCTGATGTGAGTTGAAGCAGAACGGCGGGGTTTTCTGCCAAAAAGGAATCACCTGATGTTCAAAATTCCTGGATTTCTTGCAAGACCAGCCCTGTTATTGCTCCACCTCTGCACCTCTGCAGGTTCAGGATGAGGTTTGGCTGTTTTTTATAACATTCAGAATGCCTCGTTTTATGAATTATTACTTTATTTTCTAAGACTGATTGAAACTGATTGTCTTCTTTAGCTTTTTTATTTTTCTTTACAGATCAGCTCTTGTCATGTCTGTGGTTCACTAATTAGATGTGGTTTTGATGATTCAGCAAAACGTTTTAGTGGATCGCGTGTTTATCTGCATACAAAACTATTTTACTAAAGTCACTGCGATGCCGACGTCTTAATAATTAATAAAGAAAAACTAATACTCAATTAGGGAAGCATAATGGTGCGGTTGTTTAGCATGTTCTCCTCTTAGCGCCAGGGATCCAGTTTGGAATCCCAATCTGGGTGAAGTTTGCATTGTAGGTTTCCTCCGGGTTCTCTGGTTTCCTCCCACAGCCCAAAAACATGGATTCAAGGAAGAACTGAATGCACTAAATTATTATAAATATTTTATAGTGTGTGTCTGTGAGTGAGTGTATCTAGCGAAAATTGGTACCCTGGGGGAATCTGCCCAGCGCTTGAAATGTTCTCCCCTGGGTGGACATGGGTAACCCTCCCCCCGACCCTAATAGAGAATTAAGTGGAAGGTAATGAATGAATGAATGAATGATACTCAATTAAAATAAAGAAACTCTTTGGTAAATGTTTGAGGCCATGTCTGGAACACTGGACATCCTGTACACAACACCCACAGAGCACATGAGGTTAGGGGCATTTCAGCCGGGTTTTTGGTGGGACCAGGATTCCAAGCGGGGACCTTCAGGGCAGAAGGGTGGTTCCTTAAGCAGGATGAATAAAATCCAACGTGGATCACAGGGTTCCCGTTAAGTTCTGCAGACGTCCAGCCAGAATAGTAAAGTATTACATAAGTGTGTTTGATTGTGGAGAGTGTAATTTGGTGGCTCAGCTTCTCTTTATAGCATCCTGAGCTGTTGTGTAACAGATGGCAGGGTGAACGCACAAACAAATCATCTTTAATTTCCTGTCAATGGGCCGGCTCCAGGCGTTTGAAGCTTCACGAACGTCGCCCCGCGCTGTCTGCCACTTCAGAGGTTTAATTTCCAATAACACAATCCTCACATGCAGATTAAACGAGGCTCTATCGCTGGACTGTCTGAGCCCTCTCACGTGATCTGAGGGGGAATGTATTTTGCAGCAGGGCTTCCAAACAGTCAGTATTTATCACACCATGTCTTCTGGACTCGGCCGTTAAGCTCCTCTTGGAGGAACATTCGATTTTCCTTTGGAAGAATGGTTCGCATGCCTTGAATGCATTACAGAGATGTGCAGGGATAGTCATCGTCTGAACTTAAAGACGCCCACCACGGACACTGCGATGTTATAACTGATCCCAGATGAAGTTCTCAATGCTTCTATTTGAATTTCAGGAACATAAAGAGGACTCTCATTGTGGAATTTATTTAGATAGATGGCTTTAGATCTCAGACTACCGTCCATCTGCTTCTCTACACTGATACACCACCATGCTGAGAATCCACCACCCTAATAATCCTGATCATCAGAGTAACGGAGTAACTGTACAGAACCAGAATGTTCTTTCTGACCATTGTGCCTGTGTGGCTGTCTGATGGTATGAACTAAACCATCATATGGATGTGATTAATATTTATAGACGTGTTTTTAAGGTCTCTCGGATGAAACCGTGCCAGCCCTAACGACTTTCGCAACGAAACTCTTAATAAGCAACAGCAACGAGCTGATTACTAACGGCGTCCTGATCGGGTTCCGGCTGATCTGGGTTTCTGAAAATGCTTATAATGATTAGATGAAAGGTACGGACGATTTCCGATGCAGTCACCCGCGGGAAACTTAAAGGTTTTATTGCTTTAATAGTTGTCTTTGGTAGATGATGATGATGATGATGATTATGAGCGTAAAGACACTCGGTTCTGGATCAGTGACGGGTGTCGTGCTCCTGAACTGTTCCCGTCATTTGGGAGTGGACATTATGAGGATGTGCCTCCTACATCACCTCCAAAGCGACTTACAAATATCCCAGATCAGTTGGGGTCAGAACACAGATTTTGCGCCCCCTGGAACAATGAGGGTTGAGGGTCTTTCTCAAGGACCTGGGATTTGAACCCACAACCTTCAGATTGATAGCCCCACACCCGAACCACTGAGCGACCACGCCCTTAATTCCTAAAACTACGGTCTTCTGAAGCAGATACAATAATCGTTTTTCATCATGGCTCTAATCATGCTAATTAACAGATCATTAAGTTTGCCTTTGTGCTTGTTGATGGCTGGAATTTTTGTTCTGTTATAACGCTGCACCCAGAATGCACTGCACCTCTGTTAGGGATTTACTTTTGTTTTATTTGGGTTTATTTATTACTGAAATTGTTTGTACATTTATTTCTACGTTTCTCTTTAAATCTCTCTCTGTTGTTTTTTTATTTCTATTTTATTCATGAGTGGCACGGTGGTGTGGTGTTTAGCATGTTCTCCTCTCAGCACTGAGGATCCAGGTTTGAATCTCGATCTGGGTCCCATCCATCTCCGTTTACTCTGGATTCTCCGGTTTTCTTGCTTAGTCTAAAAACACTGATGTAAGGTGAATTTGGCTGCTCCAAATTGCCCCTAGATAGTTTGTGTTTGTGAGTGCGTGCCCAGTGATAAATTAGCACTGCCCTGCACCCAAAACGTTCTCACATGGATCCTAGTTTAATATATTTCCTCTCTGAATCATTTTATTTTTTCTGCTTTTTTGTTTTCTTTTAATTGTTTTTCTTATTAACATCTATGATCTTTTTGTTTGTTGGTATTTTTCTGTATTTTTGTTGCTGCTTGATTTTTTTAGTACCTGTTTGCTTTATTGGCTGGTTTATTAATTCCTCTTTTTAATTTACATTGGTATTTTGCGTCGTTCTCTTACATTCTTAGCTGCTCAACGGTGAATAAGTGAGGCTTAAATAACAAAACGATAACTAATCAATCAACAGACCATGCAGCATGTGTGCTGTTATTTAGATTCTCGATGTGCCGTAATAACTTAGCGAACGTTCCGCCTGTCAGAAAGCACAGCAGCGCAGTTCAGTCCAATCGGGAACCTAAAAGACGATTTAATGTATGCTTGGTGAATATGTTCACATTCTGAAACGTGCACTCGGCAGAACCGCTGTGTTTTTATGGTTGGTTTGGGTTTCAGAGTTTTTATTGGATTCACAGTAAACTCTGCAAACGAACCTTCGTTAAACGTTGCGCTACGACGGAGAGTTTATTCTGATTTTAAGAGCGTTTTGGATTTTACACACACGGCGGGAGTCCACACTTGCACTAAATTATTTTGACCCCTTGTGACATTCTGAAGGGTTTTTTGCGCAGACGCATCCAACACCCACGGAACGTTCCACCTGATATAAACAGAACACGTGTTATTTTTATATTATAGTTATTAATGAAGATCACGTTGTGCAGATGCTTTATGGTGATCTCATCTTGGTTCCTCTGACTTTTAGCAGTGAAAGAATGTCTGTTAGGGTTTCAGCACCCATCGTTAAGCAAACGACCAAACCAACATTGCGCGGAAGCTCAGTGGGTAGGGCATTGGGCTATCAACCTGAAGGTTGGGGGTTCAAATCCCAGGTCCACTGAAGTTACCAGTGTGGGTCCTTGAGCAAGGCCCTTAACCCTCATTGCTCCAGGGATGTTGTGATGAACCCTGTGCTCACCTTGTAAGTCGCTTTGGATAAAAGCGTCCAATAAATGACCAAATGTAAACGTAACAAAGGTATGTACCAACATTAGATACACAAAATGAACATGAAATGCAAAAGAAGCTCAAGCAAGAGCCTGACGACGAGACCAGCGTGAGAACCCTACATGTTTAGAAGAAGCTTTAAGAGGACTGGACTTTAATTTAAAGTCCATACAATAAAAGTTGTTCATCACTGATGTATAAAAGTCCCAGAATACACGTGGCTTAACCAGCTTCATCCCCCACCCAAATGACTTCAGTCTTACCACACGGGTCTCTGTTGACATCACAGGACGGATCCACAGTTCAAATCTGAAGAGTCAAATGTAAAATAAAAGCCTCGTCAGAGATTCTAATGAATCCTGACTCATGTCAGCTTTATGAAATGTGGAGATGAGTCTTCGGGGGAATCGGAATTCCCTCCATTTCAGTCTCAAATATAATTTCTGGTTCTTCAGTTTAATCAGAATCAGAGCGATAATCAAACTACAGAGGAACACGTTTTATAATCATCACTGAAAACGAGCTGTTCTACAGAAACCATGACGTTCAGTAGAACCTCCAGCAGCCGGAGGCACAGCAGGGATGAACGATTCCCCGAAGTCCAGGTTTAGATTGCTTTAAATAAGATCAGCTGCACCAAATCATGTGACTCCATTTGGGTCCTTAAGAGTTTCCTTAATATTTTCCCTATAAGACCTTAGGGGTGGTTGGTGAAACCTTATTCTTATTGTAAATGATGTCATTATTCTTTAAAGGTTTTTTGTAAAAAGGAGCCAGAAATTGTTGTTTTGATTTTGCAACAGCCGAAAAAAATAATGGATTTAAACTTCAACCTTTACTGTTAACTATTCCTTACTAGTACCACATCACTAGTACTACCACCATAACCAGCAGCATCCACCACCCTAATAGTACCTGCTCTATCAGAGCGTAAAGAGCACTAACAGATGGACTACAGAACTGAACTGTTGAACTACAAACCCCATCTGTATGATCAGTGGAACAGTTCAATACTATTATGTTAGGAATATCAATGCAGTCGATATGTCGGTGGCGTAGTGGTTGGCATGTTCTCTTCTCAGTACTGGGGATCTAGGTTCAAATCCCAATTGAGGTGGAGTTTGCATGTTCTCCCCGTGTCCGCGTGGGTTTCCTCCGGGTTCTCCGGATTCGTCCCACTGTCCAAAAACATGGATCAAGTCAATTGAGTTCTCCAAATATAGAGTGTGTGTGTGAGTGAGTGTGTGCTCAGTGATAGATTGGCGTCCTGTTCAGGGTGTATCTGCCCAATGTCCAAAACGTTCTCCCCTGGATGGGCATGAGGATCCCCCCGCCCCTCCACGACCCTAGTAGAGGATTCCATCATCATTCAGTCCATCATCTTTTAGAACATGCACATTTCTGACGCCGTTCCGTCACCTCTGGGTGTCTGGAACACACACACAGGGCTTCGTTCCCATGAGCATCATCATCATGTCGGAACTCTAACAGCAGACGAGGTAGAACACAGAGCATCAGATTGTTCTGAAATCAGGTGCGGAGTGAAAAATGCTTCTGATTCCAGGTTTCCTGATCTGTGTTGTATCCTTTAATATGGTTCTGATTCGTTTTACTGCCGTGCTTTTTCTCAGCTCACTAAATCTTCAGCAGGATTTCAGAAGCATGAACAATCCAGACTATAATAAATGGCTAATAAAGGAGAATTACCTGATCCAGTATTAGATCAACTTTTTTATATTACTACATGCCCCAAACCGTGCAGATCGTCCTCCTGCTGAAGAAGTTCCTGCTTTAAAGTTAGTTAAACATTGATTCTGCAAAGTCCAAATGCAAATACCATTTATATACACAGTTCTGCTACATCTCACATTTTATATGCTGCTTTATTTATATTATATATTTATATTTCTAATGTATACTACTTTTTATATATTATATATATAAAAATTCTTAAAAAAAATTTTATAAGCTGTATATACATATATTTTTATATCACATATATATATATATATATATATATATATATATATATATATATATATATATATATATATATATATACATAAGATGGAGCGGCACGGTGGCTTAGTGGTTAGCACGTTCACCTCTCAGCACTAGGGATTCCCGGTTCGAATCCCAATCTGGGTGGAGTTTCCATGTTCTCCCCGTGTCCGCGTTGGTTTCCTCTGGGTTCTCCTCTGGTTTTATATATATATAAAATCGAGCCAGTAATCAAGGCCCTTTGGTGTTTATCAACATATTGTTCACATGTTTTAAACGTTAGTGCATTAGTGGGATGAATTGGAATGCAGTCCAGGCTTTGTGAATTACCGTTGAGCCTTTAAATTACTGTGTCCTGTTCACACAGAAACAGAAAGACCTGTAGCGCTGGAGGTCTGAGGTGGACGATGGAAAGCATCACATTGTTGAGGGAGACAGATGTCCAGTGTTGAGGTCAGACATATTTCAATATCAGACCCGAATTCTGGGGGGGTTCTCAGGATTACAGCTGCTGCAGGTCATCTGTCAACCCCATACCCCCCCCCTGCTCATATCCAAATAGCACATGGATGTCTTGGCCTTTGTGCATTTATCATCCCCCGTCTCTGAGATCTGGATTTCCTGCCCCGTCATGTTTACAAAGAATCATTTCTCATACTGAAGGTTTGGAGACGCTGATGAAGTTTTGGCAGAAAAGAACTTGTTCTCCTTAGACATGAAGGATTATATAGTATATGACTGTGTGTGTGTTGGAGACACACTTTAAAGCCTCGCTTGGGATTAGAATGTTAAATGATGAACATAAGCATCACAGATTAATCTGGAAGAAACAACAATTCCCCAGAACTGTTAATTGTCTGTGTTTATGATTTTTAAATCTGTCCAAAATCACACCAGAAAAAAAAAACCCAATGAGACCGGGTTCCACTAACCGTGACCTGAACGTTCTAGGGGTTCACGGTTCGCATGCCAATTTGGGTGGAGTCTGCATGTTCTCCCTGTGTCTGCATGGGTTCCTCCCACAGTCCAAAAACATGGATCAATGGCAATTGAATTATCCAAATTGCCCCATATAGAGTGTGTGTGTGTGTGTGTGAGTGTGTGTGTGCTCATCGATAGATTGGCGTCCTGTGTATCTGCCCAGCGCCCGAAACGTTCTCCCCTGGATGGGCATGGGGAACCCCCCCCCCCACCCCAACCCTTGTAGAGGATAAAGCGGAAGATGATGGATGGATGGGTCTCTTTCCACCTACAGGAGCTGTAATGACGGCGTGTTGTAGGTTGGTTTGCAGCTGTAGCAGCGTTGTGTATTTTACGTAACTTTTAATAAACAGGGATAATTAAATCAAACCCTGTAGCTCTAGTCCAAACACTAGCTGCTGGATTCTAACAAATTGAACTTTGTGTATCAGTTAATTACGACGTCCCGCTCCGTCCNTGTATATATATATATATATATTTTATATATATATATATATATATATATATATATATATATATATATATATATATATATATATATACATAAGATGGAGCGGCACGGTGGCTTAGTGGTGGCACGTGCGCCTCTCAGCACTAGGGATTCCCGGTTCGAATTCCAATCTGGGTGGAGTTTCCAAGTTAATTGAATTCTCCAAATTGCCCCATATAGAGTGTGTCTGTGTGAGTGAGTGTGTGCCCAGCGATGGATTGGCGCCCTGTCCTGGGTCTATCTGCCCAGCGCCCGAAACATTCTCCCCTGGATGGGCATGGAATGAATGGATATTTATAAGATTTTATTTGTCAATGGAGGATATAATATATTATAGTTGTAGTTGTGTGTGTGTGTGTGTGTGTATATATATATATATATAAAATCGAGCCAGTAATCGAGGCCCTTTGGTGTTCATCGACATATTGTTCACATGTTTTAAACGTTAGTGCATTAGCGGGATGAATTGGAATGCAGTCCAGGCTTTGTGAATAAGCTTTGAGCCTTTAAATTACTGTGTCCTGTTCACACAGAAACAGAAAGACCTGTAGCGCTGGAGGTCTGAGGTGGACGATGGAAAGCATCACATTGTTGAGGGAGACAGATGTCCAGTGTTGAGGTCAGACATATTTCAATATCAGACCCGAATTCTGGGGGGGTTCTCAGGATTACAGCTGCTGCAGGTCATCTGTCAACCCCATACCCCCCCCCCCCCCGCTCATATCCAAATAGCACATGGATGTCTTGGCCTTTGTGCATTTATCATCCCCCATCTCTGAGATCTGGATTTCCTGCCCCGTCATGTTTACAAAGAATCATTTCTCATACTGAAGGTTTGGAGACGCTGATGAAGTTTTGGCAGAAAAGAACTTGTTCTCCTTAGACATGAAGGATTATATAGTATATGACTGTGTGTGTGTTGGAGACACACTTTAAAGCCTCGCTTGGGATTAGAATGTTAAATGATGAACATAAGCATCACAGATTAATCTGGAAGAAACAACAATTCCCCAGAACTGTTAATTGTCTGTGTTTATGATTTTTAAATCTGTCCAAAATCACACCAGAAAAAAAAAAACCAATGAGACCGGGTTCCACTAACCGTGACCTGAACGTTTTAGGGGTTCACGGTTCGCATGCCAATTTGGGTGGAGTCTGCATGTTCTCCCTGTGTCCGCATGGGTTCCTCCCACAGTCCAAAAACATGGATCAATGGCAATTGAATTATCCAAATTGCCCCATATAGAGTGTGTGTGTGTGTGTGTGTGCTCATCGATAGATTGGCGTCCTGTCCTGGGTGTATCTGCACAGCGCCCGAAACGTTCTCCCCTGGATGGGCATGGGGAACCCCCCCACACCCCAACCCTTGTAGAGGATAAAGTGGAAGATGATGGATGGATGGGTCTCTTTCCACCTACAGGAGCTGTAATGACGGCGTGTTGTAGGTTGGTTTGCAGCTGTAGCAGCGTTGTGTATTTTACGTAACTTTTAATAAACAGGGATAATTAAATCAAACCCTGTAGCTCTAGTCCAAACA
>JAFMOD010001242.1:30527-42148 GCA_019802435.1 Corydoras maculifer | reverse complement strand
ACTCTATATGGGGCAATTTAGAGCGTTCAATTTACCTTCGATCCATCTTTTTGGACTGTGGGATACAGAGGATAACCAAGTGGACTAGGGGAGAACATGCAAACTTCACCCAAATTGGGATTCAATCTGTGTGGACTTGCCTTATTGTTTGTTGTTAATATTAGTATTGAGTGGCACAGTGGCTTAGTGGTGAGTATGTTAAATAAATTGTCCCATATATAGAGTAAGTGTGTGTGTTTTTTATTGTTTCCAGAAGACATCAGTTCTGATTTGGGTTTAAAAAGATTTGTAGGTTTTCAGTCCTGAAACATTCCACGAGTGAAATGCAGCTTCGTTTCATCACGCGCTGAAATTATGGGCTGTTGTGAGTGTGACCCCACGTCAACAGAATTTACTGTCGTGGTTGAGTGTCTGCATTATTAAACGGTGTGGCATCGGGACGCCACCTCTCCCTTCAATAACAAGCTTTACTGACCGACTGACTAATAAACGCTTTACTGAGTCGTTAGTTAGTCAGAGTTTTGTGGTCAGTTTGTAATCGAAAGTTTAAAATCTGATCCTCATTTATTTATTCATGTGGTGCCTTTTTACACCAGTGAACGAGTCCCTGAAGCCTGTAACTAAATACACTGCAATAAACTCCGTAATGAAGAGGAGCCAATCAAAACACAGCGCCGCTTCTGTTTGGAACTCTCACACACACACACACACACACAATAATGAAGTCAGCAAGATAACAACCTTAAACTATATCCTTTTACATTATATAACTATATAACTTCATTATATAATAAATAGATCAATAAAAATGAATTTAAATTGAGTTCTAATGTTTTTGGCGTTATGTACAGAGACGGACGACGCACTTCATGCTGCCTTAGAAAACAAATTCAGAGAAGGTTATTTATTTTATTTTGTGCATACTGATTTCTGACATGGATGGCACGGTGGCTTAGTGGTTTAGCATGTTCGAATCCCCATCTGGATGGAGTTTCCATGTTCTTCCCGTGTCCGCGTGGGTTTCCTCTGGGTTCTCTGATTTCCTCCCACAGTCCAAAAACATGGATCAAGTCAATTGAATTCTCCAAATTGCCCCATATAGAGTGTGTCTGTGTGAGTGGGTGTGTGTCCAGCGATAGGTAAGTGCCCTGTCCTTGGTGTCTGATGTAGTTTGCATGTTCTCACCCAGGTTTCCTCAGTGAGCCTCACACTTTCCTTCCACTGTCATTATGTAGAATTACAATCTTTATTTTGCAAGTACAAGATGCACAAGGATTTTTCTTGGTGCTGGTGTTCACTTACAAACATGTATACCTCAAGTAAAAATAGCCTGTATAAACATAGAATAAACAAGAATATAGCTGAGCAGATGTGCAGAGTTAAAGTGGTGGAACAGACCTTATTAATGAGCTAGATGGCTTGTGGTAAAAATCAGTTTAAATGGCAGAAGAAGTAAAGTGAAATTGCCCCAGGTGAGAGATTTACACTGATGGCAGTTTAATCCGTCAGCAGACGTGCAGAACCTCATTACAATGAAACATTATCTCACACGTCCTCCAGCAAGGAACTGGAGAACAACACACTGCCACGCTGCTGATTCACTATACACTCGAACCGAACCACAGATAACAGAACGTACACAAAACACAGAACCTGCTTCAGCTCACCCTCCGTGAAACCATCAGCTAGAGACAGAGAAGGTTCAAACCCATGTACGGAAACCCATTTCCACCACAAAGAAGAAGAAAACAAAGGCAATAGTATCTCAGAAATTTGACTTTTAATGTCATATTTATAATGTTATATGTTTTTTATTTATAAAATAATAAATGTATGTGGTATTATTACAAATAAGATTTGGAAACAGCAAACCATTTGGGAGGTTTACGTTTACAGCGCTGGGGTTCCCCATATCCATCCAGGGGAGAACGTTTCGGGCGCTGGGCAGATACACCCAGGACAGGGGGGCAATCTATCACTGGACACACACACACACTAACACACTCTACATGGGGCAATTTGGAGAACTCAATTGACTTGATCTATGTTTTTGGACTGTGGGAGGAAACTGGCGAATCTGGAGGAAACCCACGCGGACACGGGGAGGACATGCAAACTCCACCCAGATGGGGATTCGAATTGGGAATCCCTAGTGCTGAGGAGAACATGCTAAACACTACGCCACCATGCCACCCATAGTTCTTAATCAGTAAAATCAGAATGATCTGCAGATGTGCAGGTTCCTCAGGAACATGAATCCTGACGTGAGCTTCCAGATCGTGGAGATGAACATGTCTGCTCTGAACATGTGCTGTGTGTGTTTATATGAAAGGTTAAGCTGAATAAATGTTTTATCAGTGCATGTTTCATTGGTTGGCATGGAAAAGTGCAGCTGCTTTTTAATAGGTGTGTGTGTGTGTGTGCTGAGACATCTCCGCACATCTGGGTGGAATGTCTCCGAGCATGGCACCGGTTTCCACGCCATGTGGCGGCCCGATGTCCGACGTACAGAGTTGTGCTGGAGCAGGATGTGGTGGCTGGATGTCTGAACTTCAAACTGGAGCCCCGAAACAGACGGAGGTTCTTCATTAATTACTGCACCTTTTAATAGTGTAGGTAACACGAGAGTCATTAAAGAAATGAGATGCATCTGGAATCTTTTTGAACGTGTGGGATTGGTCTGGGAGGCGGTTTTGGAGGGGTTGCTCTGGTGCATCAGGTGAAGGAAGGACAAACTCTGTAGGCAGTTTAAAGAGAGACTGTCCTTCAGCATGTTGGCAAAATGTCTTTAACACATTCTAGTTAAACTGCCACTGTGTCATCCCGCCATCGGCCAGCGGGTGTCCCGCCTGTCAAACAGTGAGGTCACTCACGGCTAACACGAGGTGATCCACTCGGACTTTTAAATAAAACCCTCTGCTGCTTTACAAAGACCTGACCTGATGACTGTTACATCAGTGCCTGACCTTTAAATACTCTGCTGTATCAGCAGACTGATTTCTGAATTCAGAATTCAATGTGATTTCAGTGATTTTAACTTTTAAAATTGTTAAATCATGTAAATAAGACTGAAGTGATGTAAACCAGCTGTGAGAGTTGCTGTGGTAACGTCGTTGCTGATTCAGCTTTTTAAATCTTGTAAGCATCTCTGAATGTGCTCGTGGTTTTTTTAGAGTGATGGTCCGTCTTGGATTGAACTCTTTAGTCTGAATCTGTTTTATT
The DNA here is from genome assembly GCA_019802435.1 of Corydoras maculifer. Taxonomy (NCBI): domain Eukaryota; kingdom Metazoa; phylum Chordata; class Actinopteri; order Siluriformes; family Callichthyidae; genus Corydoras; species Corydoras maculifer. The sequence goes on along the minus strand of JAFMOD010001242.1, from coordinate 38,926 downwards.
AAACAGCTGTAGTGAACATGACTCTGTATAAATGCCGGTTGTGTTTACTGTACACTGACGTCTGGATCAATCACCTAACACTTACATCACTCATGGTTTGATTTGTTCTGGCAGTGTACCGACTCTGAGCTTACAACTGTTCCAAAATACCAGTTTAAATACCTAACGATCAGCTCGTTTCTGCAGTGAGGTCACATGACAAAGGGGTGCTAACCAAGAGGACTAAACAATGGTGCAAACCAAGAGGACTAACTAGAAAGACTAACCAATTAGACTAACCAAGGGGATCAACCAAGAGTACAAACTAAGTGGACTGACCAAAGGTACTAACTAAAGGGATCAACCAAGGGGATTTAACCAAGGGGACTTAACCGAGGGGACTTAACCAAGGGTAATGCACTAAGGGGATTACACCAAGGGGACCAACCAATGGTACTAACCAAGGGGACTAACAAAAAGGACTAACAGAGAACTAACAAGGGGTTCTAACAAAGTCTGTAGTGACACGGGAGGACTACAATCTTTAAATGTAGGACTAAGAGCATTAAGATGAAGCTCGTAAAGTTGGCAGTTGGTGTAATCTCACCCTCACCCACACCCTCACACGGTGGATATGGTGGTTTTTAAATGACTGAATCTAAAGTATTTGGACAGCCCGGTGTTGCAGCTGAAGGCTGGTGGTTTGTTCAATGTCGCAGCTTCTGTGTGTGTTTTCCTCTCTTGTGGCTCTGTGAGACTGAATGAGACTGAATGAAGAAAAAAAAACGTTCTTCAAAACATGTTTTGGTTTCTTTCAGGGCTGCAGTCCAAAAGAAATAATCACCTTCCCTCTGCGCAGCCGTTTAGAGAGAGAGACTTCATGCTGCAGGCATGACGTCTGCGTTTGGATGAAGGTCTGATGGTAAGCGGACGGGGCAGGAGTTTGGAGGGCAACGTTGAATCAACCAAAATGCAGATCATTCTGAGTGTACATAAAACGAGCAACCACGCTGTCCCCCCGCGCTCGGCTCTTCATGCTCAGAAGGAGTCGCAGTGGGACCTCCCGGTCTGGAGGTACAAAGACGAGCGGCAGGACCGAGGAACGGTGGAGATGGTTTGCTGGATGGAGCTGCAGGCTGATTTAACGCTGCCCCTCAGATTTAGAGCGGGAGCCCCGGGCGGCCATAAATCCTGCATGATGGCGGATTTCGTTCCACTGTGGAGACAAAATCTGAAAACCTGATTCTGCTGTGATTAGAACTTCCATTATTCAGTTCATGTGAACAAAGTGATTATTATTATTTAACACTAAGTACTGACAATTAATAATATACCCGTAATTAGGGTTCCGTGGGTGCTAGGGCCTATCCCAGTTCTGTGTGCAGATGTTTTGGGACTGTGGACGGAAACTTGACACCATAAAGTTTGAAAACTGTTCATCAGGAAATCTGATATGAATCAGACATGTCCAAAAACAGGGGTTCAAAGTCGTCTGAGCTGGACCAGAAGAACATCAAAACATGGTAATGAAAGAGTAAATAATAATTTATTGCCAATAATTAAATAATAAGATTGATAAAAGATTAAAAGGAGCGCTGATCTTTTGGTTTTCAGTTCTGTAGAATATCTATAGTCTCTTTCTCTCTCTCTCTCTCTCTCTCTCTCTCTCTCTCTCTCTCTCTCTCTCTCTCTCTATATATATATATCCATCCATTATCTTCAGCTTTATCCTATATCAGGGTCGTGGGGGGGGTTCCCCATGCCCATCCAGGAGAGAACATTTCGGGCGCTGGGCAGATACACCCTCGACAGGGCGCCAATCTATCGCTGGGCAGAAACTCACTCACACACACACACTCTGTATGGGGCAATTTGGAGAACTCAATTGACTTGGTCCATGTTTTTGGACTGGGGGAGGAAACCGGAGAACCCGGAGGAAACCCGGGGAGAAGGTAATTATGAGCTGTGTTCTTTCTTGAGATTTTATTGACATTAGTTGAATTTTTTACAGTGTAATAAAAGCCAGTGTATTACGGTGTGTTTGCATAATTTCAGTACCACATTTATTTCTTAGAGCATATAATACATCACCCGGCTGCTCGCCTTCGGGATGACATCATGATGTTTGGTCCAGACCCGTCTCCCGTTTCCTGACCCTGCTCACTGAATGTGATGCTTGTTTGAGTCGCAAAATAATACAAGGCTTGTTCTGAAGCCGTAACCCATAATTCTGGGTCATGGGGTGCTGGACCCGCACCTGCACTTCACCTTACACACGTCGTTAGAGTGTGAGAGAAACCAGCCCTTTAGGTGGAACGCCATCTGGAAAAATAGAGAACATACAAAAAATGACAATTCCAGAAATGGCACCTTACCAAAAACTCCATGACCCTCCATGCAGATTCATTAAAATAAAACATATGACATCACAACATGCGAATTCTAGAGTGCAGAAAGCTTCAGGTCTGAGTTGTGGTTCTGCGGTGCCTGTACGTATCTAGAACATTCTGTAGGCATTAAAAAGTCCAGTTGAGCCAGTGCAAACCTCCAAACCTCTAAACGAGCCTCCAAGAGCCGAACGCATCGCACAGTCCTGTAACAGAACGCAGGAACCGTGACTCACAGACCTGCTGTGTCAATAGAAGCTTTGCATGTTCTCGCCGCGGTACTTAATCTGTCTGAACCTGAAGCGTTCAGTAAATTTATTCCCCCTCTTTTCTAGGTTTCCTGTAAAACATCTGATGGATGTGATGTAAAGCTATTTTTCTTGGCCTTTATCTCGTGTTGCTTTAACTCCAGCTACATGTTGACCCGAAGCCCAGCTCGTGTAGTACGGCGTGTGAGCTGAGACTGGCCACATTTAGCGTCAGTAGAATTGATTAGGCATTAGGGATTATTTACCAGATTACATTATTTACATGGTTTAATGCTTTAAAAAGTGTTTACACACACGAACACACACACCACCATTTAGTATAGTGTATTATATAACCTGAAAACAAACCAAGCTCTTATAAACTGATGAATTATCATTATTAATATATAATCGTAATATTATATCATCATTAATTGTGCTAGGGATTCCTGATTCGAATCTCCATTTGAGTGGAGTTTTCATGTTCTCCCCGTGGGTTTCCTCCGGGTTCTCCGGTTTCCTCCCACAGTCATAAAAAACATGGATCAAGTCAATTGAGTTCTCCATATTGCCCCATATAGAGTGTGTCTGTGTGAGTGAGTGTGTGTCCAGCGATAGCTTGGTGATAGATTGTATCTGCCCAACGCCCGAAACGTTCTCCCCTGGATGGAAGATAATGAATGGTGTGTGTGTGTATACATATATATATATTTTTTTTCTTGCCACTGATATCTTGCTTGATTTGTAGGCACACAGTTTTAACAGAGACACTGGACGGTTGTAAACGTGCTGTAAACGTGAGTTAGTTTGTAATAATAAATCAGGTTATCGGGTTGAGCAGCGGATTGCTCACTGCTGTTGTAACAGTGACCTCTATCGGCTGCTCAAGGCACCGGCAGTCCGTGAGTGTTGAGTGCTGTGCGATTCTGCAGCTCTAGGTCTGATGCATGAGAACTAAAAAAACACACTGAATCTGAAAGAAATATAAATAGTACATTCAAACAGTTTCAATTTAAATAGTTTGTTGAGTTCTCAGCAGCCTGACGGTCGATCTGAAGACGTTGGGTGTAGCTGTGTGTGAGGTTCTGCAACTTCATACTGCAATCTGGTTGAATAAATGTTTATTCAGTAAAATAAGAGTCTGTTGATGATGCACTCTGTTGATTGGTCTTTCTGATTTGGCGATGCGACCCTACAGACGTTTGCAGGCATGCCGAGCTTCTGCTCTGAGCGGCTGCAGGAAACATGCAGGAACATGAGACAGGTGTGAGCCTTCAAAGCTTCAGATCTCTTAGCGGGTTGGAAAACGAGCGTAATAACAGTTTAAGGTTAATAACTCCATGACACAAAGGTGTTAAGCCAGACCTTCAACCCAGACCCGGTAATTCCCAGCTGTACCTTGGGGCATTGTTCCATAAGCATTATTCTCGTCCATGACCTGCATGTTGTATTTATATAAACACGAGGTGGGGTCAGGACAGATCACGGCTTCGTTCCTCCACATTCCAAGTTCTGGAAAAGCTCAGACACCTTTTAAAGATCCAATAAAAACTAATATGTGTAATTGGTTGATTCACTGGAAGCTTTATTAGGCAGATCAAAGAACAAGGGAGAGTTTTGGATGATGGACAGAGACAAATTAAGACGCAAAGGTTCGTTCTTCTGGCTCTTCCATCAACACGTTATCATACCTCGAACCTTCCTTCAGCTCTCGCTCCGAGGCACACCTGCCTGACACGAGTGACGGAACAGGAATCCACATTGATCATGAGGGTCTTGCAGGAGAACCGAGGTCATCCTAATTGCCCCTCCCGGGGGCCAGCTCGGCAAAAAGGTTCTCGGGGTATTCAGCTATATATCTGGCAGGCGTGGGGCATGACCCAGTCGGCACATTGGTCTTTATTTAGGAAGGTAAACATGGAAAAGGTGTAGGTTCAAGCTCTGTACAGTCGGTGACCTTATCTTTCCATGAGATTTGGAGCTGGTGCCCAAGGCAGCGTATGAAGAATGTGCTGATTGTTCCAAGATGTTCAGAAACACTTTGGAAAACTGTGCTTTGGCATGTTCAACGAGCTTTCAGGCCTCGGTCCAATTTCGGGGTGCAGCCTTATATCCTTTATCTGAGTGAAGGGTTGTGTTGAATCTGGATATTTAAATTATAAAAAAAATATAATTAAGAATACGAGAGTGGAGACATCTTAGCCCATCATCCTCATCTTTGCATCCTCCAGAAGATCGCGATGCCAAACTTCTTGCAGTCATTAGTAGAAGGCATCACGCCAACACCAAGGCGTTCCTGGACATTAATGTATGTTCTAACACTCTATGGTCATGAAAACATTTTAACAAAGAACGTGCCAACGGTTCCAGAATGGTTCCAATTGGGCTATTACCCTGTGCTTGGTATCTTCATCCATCACCACAACCACCTGCATATCCCTCCTCTTCTTCTCTTACCTGGTGGCTCCGTCCTCAGCATCCTTCTCCCAGTATTTAACCTCATCCCTCCTCTGTACATCTCCATAGCACCTCAACCTACCTCCCTAAACATCCATCCATTATCTTCTGCTTTATCCTCTATTAGGGTCGCAAGGGGGGAGTTACCCATGTCCATCCAGGGGAGAACGTTTCGGGCGCTGGGCAGATAGACCCAGGACAAGGCGCCAATCCATCACTGGGCACACACTCACTCACACATACACACTCTATATGGGGCAATTTGGAGAACTCAATTGACCTTGATCCATGTTTTTGGACTGTGGGAGGAAACAGGAGAACCCAGAGGAAACCCACGCAGACAAGGGGAGAACATGGAAACTCCACCCAGATGGGGATTCGAACCGGGAACACCTAGTTCTGAGAGGAGAACATGCCAACCACTAAGCCACCGTGCCGCCCTCCCTAAACACATCCCTTTAATATTCTACATCACTATCTTCAGCCTCATCACAGTATCTTCATCTCTGCCACTTCCAGCTGTTTGTGAGTAAACCAGCATCAGTCTGAGTGGATTATCACATTGCACAGCTGTGATATAGTGCCTCCCAGCGGCCAAGTCGTCGTCCTCTTCTCCCCACGTGTTCAGCCTTGCATGAGCAGTTCCAGGTGCTGCTTCCACTTCCTGACATGGAGCAGTTTCAGAGCTGGACTCACTTCAAAGTCAATGTCTTCACCGCCGAGCCAAAATAGGTCCCATGTTTTTCTGTCTGATGGTGAAACTCCACCATGGAGGACAAATTCGTCCACATGTTCAAATGCATCTCAGGGTTTTTAAACACTATAACAGAGACCGGGGTGACCTTACTGCTCTGCTCGGCTGGTCGGTCATCATCATGTTGTCATGTCTCTGGATGCAGAATGAACAAATCAGAATCTGAATCAGGCCTTCAACAAGTCAGTGTCACGTCCTTCTCATAACCAGCGTGTAGGAACCATAAGTGACACCTTTTGTAGTTCTACGTTCACAGACTGTAGTCCATCTGCATTCTTTATAAGTCCACTTTAGTCAGTGAGTCCACCTCCGTCCCTCCTGCTGAAAACGTAATAATGGAGCATTGTTAAGAGGAGGATCAGACTGCGGTGACCACAGACTGCTGAGCAGCAAGAACGGTTCCTCTCGCAGGACAACAGTTAGTATCTTCAGTTTACTAATCAATAAGACGTGTCATTAATAATGTGTTGCAGCATCAATCTCTAATGGGTTTATATTTCAAAAAACAGAATCCTTGGATCCACCCATTATCTTCTGCTTTATCCTCTATTAGGGTCGCGGGGGGGGGGGGGTCCCAATGCCCATCCGGGGGAGAACGTTTCAGGCGCTGGGCAGATACACCCAGGACAGGGCGCCAATCTATCGCTGGGCAGACACTCACTCAAACACACACTAAATTTAGAGCATTTAATTCACCTTGAATTCATGTTTTTGGACTGTGGGAGGAAACCCACACGGACACGGGGAGAACATGCAAACTCCACCCAGATTGGGATTCGAACCTGGATCTCCAGCACTGACAGGAGAACATGCTAAGGCCAATTGCAACTTTTAATTCTTTTAAATTGAAGATTCAAGTGAATTATCTAATTACACATTTGAATGTTGTTGAATTTTCATTCATTCATTATCTTCCGCTTTTATCCTATATAAGGGTCGTGGGGGGGTTCCACATGCCCATCCAGGGCGCTGGGCAGGGCGCCAATCCATAACTGGACAATCACTCACTCACACAGACACACTCTATATGGGGCAATTTGGAGAACTCAATTGACTTGATCCATGTTTTTGGACTGTGGGAGGAAACCGGAGAACCCGGAGGAAACTCCACCCAGATGGGGATTCGAACCGGGAATCCCTAGTGCTGAGAGGAGAACATGCTAAACCACTAAGCCACCGTGCTGCCTTGTTGAATTGTAGAAAGTCTAATTATTCTGAAAATGTGTTTTGCATTTGAATAAAGAAGTGACTGAACACTGCAGATATGCCGATAACGGCACGCTCACGAGGGTCTGCGGTCCCCGGGGCGGCGTGCACTCCAGAGGGACGCGTGTGATTAATTAAAACTGAAATGACACGAAAGGAACGAACTATTGGATTTATTTAAACTAAACCGATTCGTTTGAACGTGGTGTGCTGATGTCACGGCGTTAACCGATACAGAACCCCCCCCACTTGACTTGCACAATGTCTATATAGCGGGTCGTTAAGAGAGGGTCGTTAAATCCTGGCTGCGCCCCGCATATCTGCTGGATGACATTATTGTTCTATGTGTTTCACCAGGCGCGGGCGTCGTGCGTTAACACGCCGCGATGTGAATTCACACCTCGTCATGCCGCAGAGACACAAGTTCAGACTTTGCCGTCTTATCGGGACATTGGTTGAGCTCATTAAAGCAGGAAACATCCAGGATTCCTGGCTGCACTTTTAAAAACACTGGAATGACCTGCGGACACCTTTCGGGCTCCGAGCGCGTTTCAGAAGTGCGACGCAGGCCTCGCTCGCGTGCAAACCGCTGAGATGGCAGGCCCTGCGTGGAGTGATTTATAGCGATGGCGTCGGGTCGGGTTTCGTCGTTGTTCTGAAGCTCGGTGTTGTACAATTGACAGATCAGTCATGTGACTGCATGTTGGTTTTGCGAGCATTGGGATCGTGCGGCGTGCTCGGCGGTTCAGGTTCACTCTCTGGGTATTGGGTGGTGTTAGTCAGGCGCAGCGTGGCTGTGTGTTTGCGTTGGGTGGTGGTGCAGATCACTGAAATGCGATGCACGCGCAGACGGAGGGGGCGAGCTCGGCGCTGAGGACCCTGAATGGGAGGCTTTGTCTGCGAGGAATTCAGTTTGATTGACGGACAGCGTTACTAACACTAAGCACAAGTTATCACACGGAACAAAGTCCTGCACACACACACACACACACACACACACAGATATATATGTATATATCAGACACAATGCAATATTTGATTCATGTCATTCCTGTAGGACTGTAAATAACTAAAATTAGAAAATTAGATTTTTATCTTGTATATATAGAATTCTAACTCTATTTAAATTTTTTCTAGTTTAAATCTCTTTAATGAAAGGATACCTTTTCACCCTCCTCTGTATCTGCTGCTGAGGAATGTCAATTTACCCCATTGTGGGACAAATAAAGGTTTATTTTTTATCTTATCTTTATCTTATCTTCATCCTATCTTATCTTCATCCTATCTTATATTCATCCTATCTTATCTTATCTTAACTTATATATATATATATATATATATATATATATATATATATATATATATATA
>JAFMOD010001242.1:0-24141 GCA_019802435.1 Corydoras maculifer | reverse complement strand
TGTTTCGGTTGCTGAGCAGATACACCCAGGACAGGGTGCCAATCTATTGCTGGGCACACACTCACACACACACACTCACTCACACACACACACACACACACACACACACACACACACACACACACACACACACACACACACACTCTATATGGGGCAATTTGGAGAACTCAATTGACTTGATCCATGTTTTTGAACTGTGGGAGGAAACCAGAGAACCCGGAGGAAACCCACACGGACACGGGGAGAACATGGAAACTCCACCCAGATGGGGATTCGAACCGGGAATCCCTAGTGCTGAGCGAACGTGCTAACCACTAAGCCACCGTGCCGCCCCAATTTTTTTTAGGACACTTAAAAAAGTCCGCAAAAAAACTCAGTACAGTACAGACATAGTACAGATAAATTGCAGTACTCTGAGACACGTTCATGTTTATGTTAGTTTTTATTTATAGTATTCATTTTTCACATGGAAAAATATTGAATTCAAAGGTGTACGAAGCAAGGAAGGCATAATGCTTAATGGTTTGCATGTTCTCCTCTCAGCACTGGGGATCCAGGTTCAAATCCCATGTCCGTGTGGGTTTTCTCCGGGTTCTCTGGTTTCCTCCCACAGTCCAAAAACGTGGATTCAAAGTAAATATTGCCCCATATAGTGTGTCTGTGTGAGTGAGTGTGTGTCCAGGGATATATTGGTGTCCTGTCCTGGGTGTATCTGCCCAGCGCCTGAAACGTTCTCCCCTGGATGGGCAATGGGAATCCCTCCACCCCCGCACCCCTAGTGGAGGATTATGTGGTAGAATGATTGAGCATTATTGTGGGTTGTGGGTTCGAATCCCACGCCACCGAAGTCACTGCTCCAGGGGTTCTGTATGTAACCCTGTGTTCTGAGCCAAAAACAAATCCCTAAAAAGTTGGTATTTATGCAAGTCGATGAATAATATTATTTTCATTAAACTTTCTGTAAATCCACTTTTCTTTTGTGACGTTTTGTATCGTAAAACAACGAAATAAATAACATGACGTATCATTTATTTTTATTAATAATTGTTTATCTCCAGCCTTTTACGCAGAGTGGGGTCTGGTCTTTACAGACCTCTGATTGGTTAAGCTACGAGCCAAGCAGCCAATCCGGAGCCCCTCACGCGTTCCTCGCAGAGAAAGGCGGAGCCCTGATCTACAGCTCATAGTTGCGCTGGAGGCTGTGCGTGCGCATGCGCTGTAGATCGGGTCATGATTTGCATCGTGACGTCATGGTGACGTGTGGCAGCGGCGGCGGTGTTACAAGAGTTCAGAAGTGTAAGTGCGTCGGGACGGACGGTTCCGAACACAAAGACATCAAACAACTGACATCTAACGACTTTAATTCACCGACAGACAGACTGCCGGTGAGTTTAACGCTTTGAACATAATTATTTATATGTTTCTAATCTCACGGTTCGATGTTTCGAAGACATACTGTCGGTCTCTGACATCAATAAGATAATTTAACACGAATTCAACCGAAACCAGCGTCTTAAAGTTGTTATTAAACATCGTGCACCGCTTTTTAAATTCTTATCAAAGCGACAGTATTATTATGGTTATAGTTTACGACTCGTGTTTACATATTTACACCTTCATTCAGAAGTATCTCCTTAACGCTCGGTGACTGGATACTGCCTTCCTTGTTTGGCGTGCTGTTAAGATTTCAGCCAATCACAGCGAGGACGGTTTCATCATTAGCCAATCATAGCCCGTGAGGAGGGATTCTGACTGAATATGGGTAGAAATACAACGCACTTGACACCTGTTGCTCTTTAAAACAATACTGTAATAAAAATTACATGATTTTATTCGTATTATTATTATTATTATTTTTTGTTACGTTATTAGTTGTCATATTTTAGTATTACAATGTGAATTTTTTTATTGTAAATAAAATTTCCCCCCACAAAAAAACACAATACGCAATTATTGGCTCTTTATTAAGGACATTTTATTTAGATACTCACATAAAGCTCATTCTGATGCTCCATTCACAGGGTCATGGAGAAAGCAAAGCAGGATGCCTTCGATAACGCCCGGCTGCAGGTCATCAGGGATGGTTACAAGCGGGCCTTCGAGTTCATCGACAAAGCTCTGTCGGAGGACGAGGCCGGGCGCGGCGCTCGGGCGTTGGAGCTGTACCAGCGGGGTCGGCAGCACCTCCTCCGAGCGGTCAGCGTGCCGTCACATGGCGAGGAGTGTACGGGCGCTCAGTGGGATTCGGCCCGGCAGATGCAACAGAAGATGCGGGAGACTCTGAGCAACATCAGCACTCGCGTGGCGGTCCTGGAGAACACGCCAGCGCCCTCTGCACCCGTTCCGGCACCTCAGATCGACCCCGCCCACCCTAAACAGAGGCCGTCGGCTCCGGCGGCACCGCTTTCCAACGGGGCTGCGGCTCAGGTGGCGTCCCGCGAACAACCTCCAGCGTATTCTCCCCAAGCGGCGGACGGGCACCTGAGTCTGTCGTACGGCACGTCGTCCGGCGAGCTCTCACTGGTCGGCGAGGAGTTCTACACTCACACGTCCAGCGACAGCCCTCACCCCCAGGCTCTGGGGGAGGACGGGGAGCAACTCTTCTTCCTGCCCAACGGGGTGCAAATCTTCTTCGTCACGCCCGACGGACAAGTCAGTGCACCTTCTTACCCCGGATACCTGCGCATCGTCAAGTTCATCAACGACTGTGCGGAGGGGGAGTCCAGCAGACCCCCCGCCTTCCTTCAGGTGAGCCGTTACAACCCCACACTCTTTTTTATCTAGTTACAAGTTCATAACGTAATAACATCCATTCATCCATTATCTTCAGCTTTATCCTCTATTAGGGTCATGGAGGGGGTTCCCCATGCCCATCCAGGGGAGAACGTTTCGGGCGCTGGGCAGATACACCCAGGACAGGACGCCAATCAATCACTCACACACACACTCACACAGACACACTCTATATGGGGCAATTTGGAGGACTCAATTGACCTTGATCCATGTTTTTGGACAACCTGGAGGAAACCCACGTGAATGGATCCCCATGTCCATCCTGGAGAGAACGTTTCGGGCGCTGGGCAGCCCAGGACAGGACACCAATCTATCACTCACACAGACACACTTTATATGGGGCAATTTGAAGAACTCATTTGACTTGATCCATATTTTTGGACTGTGGGAGGAAACCGGAGAACTCGGAGGAAACCCACATGGACACGGGAGGACATGCAAACTTTACCCAGATGGGGATTCAAACCGGGAATCCCCAGCGCTGAGAGGAGAACATGCCAAACCACTAAGACACCCAATATAATAACAGACCCTGGTTTTATTATATGGAATATATGAAGGTGGAGTTTTGGTATACATCAGCCCTGTGGGAACAGTTTGGGGAAAGTACTTAGTTGTCTCTGGAGGTTTTGGTTCTCATGAATAAGTTCTGTGTCGTCCGATGGCGTTCCTGGGTTTGAGTCAATCGAGCCGTGTTGTGTAACGCTGCCCTGTCTCCTCGTTTCACAAGCCGAGGTAGATAATCAGCCCTGTCCTCATGACTCTGTCCTCGTGCTCATCATGTGAGATATTAATCCATTGGGATTTCCTGGACTGACCTCATCCTTTGTGACCGGGGTTACTGTCGGATCACAGAGAGATGACCAGCAGCACAGTGTCTTCAGCTCCCACAGCTTCAAACTCTGAATATTGGGCTTTTTACTTAAAATTAAAAAAATTAAATACACCGTAAACGCCATTTGGTATAGGTTGCTAAGCAACAGTCACCAGGAGCTGTTAGTTTTTGCAGAATAAATGAGTCTGTAGTGTTAATTACGACAGAACTGAGCTTCCCTGTTGCATTGAGGCATCCACGCAATAACTCTGCGTTCTTATCGTTAGTCATGTGACTTTGTTGGGCTGTGACTCAGCGATCACGCGTTCTCCTCACACCTCGAATCCTGGACAACTTCAGACTCCTCCTCAGAGATCTCACCACATACCAGTGTGTGTGAGTGTGTGTGTGTGTTGTTATTATGGCTTTGTTTTCCTCTGGGTTCTTCTGTCTGCTTTATTTGGGGCATGGTTCTAGGTCAGGTTCTAGGTCGGGTTCTAGCTCAGGTTGTAGCTCGGTGTGTGTGTGTGTGTGTGTGTGTTATTATTATGGCTTTGTTTTCCTCTGGGTTCTTCTGTCTGCTTTATTTGGGGCATGGTTCTAGGTCGGGTTCTAGCTCGGGTTCTAGGTCAGGTTCTAGCTAAGGTTGTAGCTTGGTGTGTGTGTTTGTGTGTGTGTTGTTATTATGGCTTTGTTTTCCTCTGGGTTCTTCTGTCTGCTTTATTTGGGGTATGGTTCTAGGTCAGGTTCGAGCCCGGGTTCTAGCTCGGTTTCTAGATTAGGTCCTAGCTCAGGTTCTAGGTCAGGTTCTAGTTCAGAGGTTGGTGGCACATCTCGGGTGGCGCTCCAGCTCTGTCAGTAGTGACTCAGCGTATTTATTTTATTTTGTTGTATTGTTTTGGAAATGATAGGGATTCCCGGTTGGAATCCCCATCTGGGTGGAGTTTCCATGTTCTCCCCGTGTCCACGTGGGTTTCCTGCGGGTTCTCTGGTTTCCTCCTACAGTCCAAAAACATGGATCACGGTCAATTGAGTTCTCCAAATTTCACCATATAGAGTGTGTATGTGTGTGTATCAGCCCAGCGCCCAAGACGTTCTTCCCTGGATGGCCATGGGGAACCACCCCCCCCCCCCCCCGACCCTAATGGAGGATAAAGCAGAAGATAATGGATGTTTTGGGAATAAAGGCCTGTGTGTGTTCTTTAAAGCTCAGTGTGTTCATGTCTTCGTTGTGGTACAACGATTAGGGGTGTCCACACTTTTCTGATCTGAGATCTACTTTGTGGATCCACTGGACGGGTCATGTGATCTGCCATCGACGGGATCTCGTCTGATGAAACGTACACTACGGGGATTAAATGCCCACCGGAGCCGCACTTACCTCCATCGTTTTCGGATCCTGTTACAGGATGTGTTTACATTTTTTCACCCGTTGGACGTGGACATGATTGAACCTCTGTGCTCTTGATTTCAGGTCTGTGATTGGCTGTATCCCCTGATGACCACCGACTCTCCCGTCCTGCTCTGCAGCACCGGGGTATTCATGTTCCCCGATCTGATGGCCCCGTCTCCGGGCTCGTATGTGGGCGTGGTGCTGTCCTCTGAGCTGCCTCGGGAGAGCCGGGACCTATTTCAGGACATCCTTTCCCAAATGACCGACCTGAGGGTCCAGGTGAGCTGCCACAGGGAGCAAGGCGGTTTAGATCGGACACCTGGTCCAATCCAAAGTGTAAGATATCAACTAATATAGTACATTATATTATTATCAGTAATCTCAGACTGTACAGTATGATGAGTAATCAAATATACAGGAAGTTTAAATTAAAAACATTTAATAAGAATGATGTTGCCTCTCCAGAAAACACAGTGGGATTATAATCTGGATTTGGCCAAAATTATCAGGAGTTATTATATTCTGTCCAGTTCAAAGCCCTGCTTTTCTGTGTGTGTAAACTCTGCGTGTGTAAAAACATTCCTACAATGTTGTGCGTCCGTGCCGTCGTGTCCGTGCCGTCGTGTCCGTGCCATCGTGTCCGTGCTGTCGTGCTGTCGTGTCCGTGCTGTCGTGTCTGATTGTGTGACCTCCTCCTGTTTCCAGATTTCGGGTGTTTTTGAAAGTTTAAGAGTTTTAATTGAGGTACAGTTCTCAGATTGGAACTCTGATAAATGTCCAGTGCCTTTTTTTTTTTAGATTACTTATACCAAACAGAGGGGGGCGCTGCATTGGCTTAAAAATAGCACAATAATGCATCTGTTAATTTTACAGAATTTGTACAATTTATTTAGTATTACTAAAGTAACACAGTGTGAGGGGGCGTGGCTTTATTCTGAATAAACCCCATATAGAGGTGTTATTAGTCCCGGCGTGTAGTGGAGTACAGCGCCACCTCTTTACGTGACTTATTCACAATAATACACAACCTCGAGTGTCTGATTGCTTTAATAAAACACTTACAAACACACTATAATAAAAAACAAGCTCTGAAATGTGGAGAAGGGGAACCCATGCCTCCTGGGTGTGGTGGTCGTTTGGATCTGTAAGATTTAATGAAGATCATTAAAATGGATTCAGAAGGCACTTGACATTTCCATCAGAATTTTCAGTAGCTTTAACCTGCTGCTGCTGGCTTAGATTTAGGATTAGAACGCTCAGGTCTAAAGGCCCCGCTGTAGAGAACAGTTCTGCTTTTAAACTAGAGAATGGTTCCTGTAAGGTTTCTGAGGAACCTTGTTTATTATCTGGTTTCTGGGGGTCTTATTCTGAAAGAACCGTGAGATTCATCTTTATTCATTCATAAACATCTGGGTTCCCCGTCCCCATTCAGGGGAGGATGTTTCAGGCGCTGGACAGATTCACCCGGGACGGGGGGGGGGCAATCTATCACTGGGTATTCTCACTCTCACACACAGTATTTAGGGCAATTTAGAACATTCAATTTACAGACACACACTATATGGGGCACTATAGAGCATTGACTTCACCTTGAATCCATGTTTTTGGACTGTGGAGGGAAACCCGAGAACCCGGAGGACACCCACACAGACATGAGGAGAACATGCAAACTCCTCCCATATCAGGATTCAAACTCGACACCGAGAGGAGAACATGCTAAACACTAAGCCTCATAACATATACTCTATATTTGGGAGAAATAATTAATAATCATAAAGCGTTATATAAATGTTTTAATGCGTGGTATCGGTGTCTGACCATCATCCCACATCATCAGGTCACATCAGGTCATGTTCTAACATGATTTAGAGATGATCAGTGACATGCCTTTGATCTGAGGAGTCGGTCAACATTCACAATCCCAAAAATGTAGTACCAGCAACAGAACCAGAACCTTTTAAAGAACCTTTAATCAGACTTTCAGATATCCTTTAATAAAGGCGCTCTATTTCAGTTTGAAGGTGTGAGTGGCCGCAGGGTCTCACTCTGTACCAGTCGCCGTCAGTTCTTACTAAAAACTCTGGTTACAAACCCTCCTTTTGTTTTGGGAGAACGGTTCTCTGAAGCCCTCAGTCTGAGGGCTGACTGAACAATGCTCTGCTCTCAGAATAAAGACACCTCACAACCGATTGGACATATTTGGGATTTTCTGAGATGTTCTCCATGCCACCTGACCTTACTTCCTGGCTTCTTTCAGATGATGTGCAGTGAGGGGTGTTTAACTTTTTACAACCTTTTGTTCTTTAAGGAATCTGATGAGGCAGCAGAGATTATCCATTTGGGTCGCAAGGTGCCCATGGGACCGCCAGTGGCTGAGGTGGTGCCCCCTGCTGAGCCTGCTGAGGAGGAGAAAGTCCTTCCAGAGTGGAGTGAGAAAGTGGCTCATGGGATCCTCACAGGTAAGACCTGAAACACCCTCTTCCCATAAAATAATAATATTTAAATATAATTAAATAAATATATATATTTTAAGGGCGGCACAGTGCCTTAGTGGTTGGCATGTTCTCTTCTCAGCACTAGTGATTCCCGGTTCGAATCCCCATCTGGGTGGAGTTTCCATGTTCTCCCCGTGTCAGCGTTGGTTTCCTCCGGGTTCTCCGGTTTCCTCCCACAGTCCAAAAACATGGATTAAGTCAATTGAGTTCTCCAAATTGCCCCATATAGAGTGTGTGTGTATGAGTGAGTGAGTGTGTGCCCAGTGATGGATTGCCCTCCTGACCTGGGTGTATCTGCCCAGCGCCCGAGACGTTCTCCCCTGGATGGGCATAAGGAACCACCCCCCCCGCGACCCTAATAGAGGATAAAGCGGGAGATAATGGATGAATGAATGAATAATTTAAACATAATTTTAAAATGTTCCCCTATACGTCGCGATCTTCTAACGATCACAGCATTATATAATGCTTATTGGATATTTAATGAGCTGCAGTTAATGTTTTATGTATTAATGACTAGGTTTACGATCTGTTCCTCAGGAGCATCCTGGCTGAGCTGGGGATTGGGGAAGGGGGCGGAGTACACCGGCAAAGCCATTCAAATGGGAGCGTCCAAACTGCGAAAGCACATTACACCCGACCACAGACCGACCCAAGTCAGCCCGACCGTCACCAAGGGCCTGCACGTCGCCAAGCAGGCCACCGGGGGCGCCGTCAGAGTCAGCCAGTTCTTAGGTTAACCAACTTTTTATTATTTTACTGATTCTTAAACCCACACTGGTGCATGGGGATGAATAAAGACAGGGGACGGGGTGCATCGGAACCTCCCTCAGTCCCGCCGGAACACGAGGGCCTTCCCGAAACTGTTCCCACTGGGTTGGAAGCGATGCCCAGGCGTTGGGACTGATTTTAAAGCATTAGCGGTGTGTCCCGATACATCTGTCCATTTTCTCTCCGGGTTCTAAACACGGAGCACGTTGCTGTTTTTGTAGTGGATGGTCTTTGCACCATCGCTGGCCACGTGGGCAGAGAGCTGGCGCCGCATGTAAAGAGACACGGCGGGAAACTGATTCCAGACTCCATGAAGAAAGACAAGGAGGGCCGATCGAACGTCAACGGTGCCGTGGTCATCGCCGCCAGCGGGGTTCAGGGTGAGTTCACTGAGCTGGCACTTTAGAACAGCCGTTCTCAAACACCCAATAATGATATGGATATAGAGGCAGACACATCCGGGGGGGGGGGGGCTGCCATCATGTGGTAATGGGGGGCATTACATTTAAATTTTTTTTTTTTTTTTTTTTTTTTTTTTTCATGAGCCATAAATTTAATTTTATAAACCTGGGCCATTTGAAACGTTACTCAGCGATCAGCGTCCACTTTAAAAAAAAAAAGAAGATTACATCGTAGAAGAGCACATTATTAACATTTTTGCTTTCAATATAAATGCATTTATGGATTTTTTATTATAGAGTGTTTGTAAGAGTTTTATTAAAGCAATTAGACTCTCGAGGTTGTTTATTATTGTGACTAAATCACAAACTGAACAAACTGAACTCCACTACATGCCGGGACTCATAACACCTCTTTATGGGGTTTATTCAGAATAAGGCCATTCCCCCTCGTAGCGTTGATGTTCTCCAGACGTTGTTCCGTGACCAAAAACAGGCGGTACTGAAGTTTTGATAATGTTTGACTGAATTGTTTGTAGGATTTGCGACCGTGTGGACGGGTTTGGAAACGGCCGCACGAAACATCGCCAAGAACGTCGCCGCGGAGACAGTCACCACCGTGAAGCACAAGTGAGTNTTATGGGGTTTATTCAGAATAAGGCCATTCCCCCTCGTAGCGTTGATGTTCTCCAGACGTTGTTCCGTGACCAAAAACAGGCGGTACTGAAGTTTTGATAATGTTTGACTGAATTGTTTGTAGGATTTGCGACCGTGTGGACGGGTTTGGAAACGGCCGCACGAAACATCGCCAAGAACGTCGCCGCGGAGACAGTCACCACCGTGAAGCACAAGTGAGTAACGAAATGTGGGATTGTTAAATTTTAGTGAATCAGCAATTCACAAAGGAATCGACTCTTCAAAGAAAGTCCAAAAAGGACTCAAAGGTCATAATCATGAAATTCTCAGCATTATTTTAACATTAAACACCTTTTTAAATGACCTCAGAGTGCTTAATGACCTCTCAAATGACGTCTGCCCCCCCCCTCCGTGACCCTAGTAAAGGAAGCTAAAGATAATGAATCAATGTCAAAGATTTCATTCACGTCGCCATCGTCACCCATCGCAATGTGTGAGCGGTTCAGCACTGATGATGATGATGATGATGTTGTTCACTGATCTTAGACCTGTGAATCATCTAAACTAGCCGCTGTCACATTTCCCACCCTCCATGTGTTCACAGATTCAGGGGGCTAGAGGGCATCCTAAACCCTGAAAATGAGAAAAAGTAGCATGTTTGCACATTTGCATGTTCTCCGCTTCGTACTGGTTAACCATTTAACCATTTAACCCCCGTGATCCCTGTAAAAGATTACATGGAAGATAAAGAATGAATAACTGAAAAATACAGATCGCTGCATGAGTTTCTACATTTGCGCTGCTGCTACCTGATTGGCTGATAAATAAATGCCCTACTGAGGTCTGAGTTTGCATGATATTAATTACTAAGTAATGAAAATTAAGAGCAATACAGGAAACTTCTCTGGTACTAATCTGGTACTATGTGGAAGGGCTCTGCATGGGGACAGTGTGTGTGTTGTATTTTATTCAGTCCTTTCATCCAGCATCAGTACCTGACCTCAGTCTCCCAACTGAGAGGTGAAGTTATCACAGCCTGTAGGTGTGGAGGGTGAGTGTCCCAATACTTATAAAGTCCCTGTGAAGCCCCTTTCCATGTGTCTCTGTTCCAAAGCCTTGATGATCCACCTGATGATGAAAAGTTCTGTTCTTTGAGGGAATTCTGCATGTTTGGGTTTGAGGGCTTTACCGATTTAGATCCTGCTGCAGCTTCTTCTTCTCCTCACCTGCTACTTTCTTGTTCCCCCTAAACTACCCTCTCCCTCCCCCGCTGACGCCGCGCCATGAAGGTACGGGGCCGAAGTGGGGCGGGCCACCGACCACGCTGTCAACTCGGCCATCAACGTGGGCGTCACCGCCTTCAACATCGACAACCTGGGCATCAAGGCCATCGTGAAGAAGACGGGTAAAGAGACGGCCGGCGCCATCCTAAAGGACTACAACCTACGGGAGGAGGAGGGGGATCCCCGGGAGCAGCTGGAGAAGCAGGTCGACAAAAAAATGAACTCCAAATGAGGTTCTGCAGGACTAATGAGGAACATGTTATATAAAGATGTATAATATCGGAGTTGCAGCCTGTGCAGATGGGGTTTGTAGTTCTACAGTTCCATTCTGTAGTCCATCTGTTCCTCTACATGCACTCAGAGAAGGGATCACTAACATCATCATTAGAGAACATACCAAAGTGGGACGAACAGTATGTAGAGGAACAGATGGATTATATAACTCAGAACCTGATGGAGCTTGGAACCAAAGTTCTACTCAAATTAACCAGGCACTAATAATTAATATAAAAATCTTTATATACTGATTTAATAGTTGTTTTTAACTCTGTATGTTTTGCACTGACATCAACCCCCCTCCCCCCCAAAAAAAAAGAAACTGAGAGTTTATTTTTGTAACCATCCTGTTGGACTCATCTTCCTGTTCGAGGTTCTAGCGCTGCCTCTGTAGAGATGGTCTCTATTTTTATGATGTTATTAAATCCAGTGAGTGCAGTGGACTGAAATCGCTGCACCTTCCCTTCACACGCCTGCTTGCTGTGTCCTTGCTCCGTGTCCTCTCCTGACCTCTGTCTTCTGGAGAAGGTTTTTTTTTTTTCTTCCCCCCTCTCCCCTCCATCGTGTTCCAAATAAGAAGCGAGAACCCCTCCAGAACCTAATTATGGACTCACTACAACCAAAGACAACATGTTTAATTCCATTGGGTTCTAAGACATTTTACCCAGTTTGCATGTTCTCCACCCCTGTGTGTGTTCGAAGGTGAATTATGGAGTGAGTGATAGAGAGAGAGAGAGAGAGAATGAACTATAATTAAGAGTTCTACGTAATGACTCAATGCTTTATGCACTTATTTTATGGATTTAAATGTGTGAATAATTTATAAATAATGATTTGTTTATGTGAAGTCTTTAGATTTCATTAAAATAAATCTGTAATAATTTAATGGAAAGTGCTAATTGTGTATATTAAATAGTATATTTTTCTTAATTTAGCAAAGATTTACATGTAATATTTTTTAATCAATGTGTTTAAATGATTAATGTATTTTTTTTTTATCTGTACTGTGTTTATAATCAGTCATGGTAATGTTTTAGGATGGATTACCACTCATACAAATACATGGAAGGAGAACCTGTTAAAGTTCTGGAGGATGGTACTTTTGCAGTGTGTGTGTGTGTGTGTGTCAAATATTGAAAAGTTGTGATTGAGGACACTGACCTCAGGAGGTTTAGGAAACTGAGTCGTGACCATCGAGGCTTAATAAAAATTCTGTGTGTGTGTGTGTGTGTGTGTGTGTGTGTGTCACTCATCCCTAATAAACACACCACCGTGTTCTTCAGCGGTGGGAACATTTCTTTGGCCTCCAACCAAACTGCAGACAGAACCTCCAGAGCAGATGTTTTACAGCAGGTTCTCACCGCAGCTGTTCTCCTGATTTCACTCACTGGAGTTCAACTGAAGCTGCAATGGCGCCATCTAGTGTCACACCACATTTCTGCACCATAGTATTGTCCGTCAACTTATTAAGGCTAACTATCATTAAAAAACAAATAAAAAGCGATTTAAACAGTTCCCATTGGCATGTTCTCCTTGTGTATGTGGGTTCTCCCGCAGTTGTAGACCTGATGTGATTTATATTTTAAATCATTCCCACTCCGTGACTGATGGGGTCCATGTCCATTCCTCCACCTCCAGCATGATGGCGAACCCGAATGCTTCCCCTAACCAGGCTGCCTGCACCTCACTCCGATCCTCCAACACGAGGTGCCAGTCTGCTCACAGGTCCGATCTGTGCGTTCTTTAACCCACTGGTGAGTATTGCTTTATCTTAGACGTCAGCTGGCGGGTGGGGGGTGTCTCCTGAACAGCAAAGCATTATTGTGATGTCATAAGCGATCCTTCAATATGTACGCGTCCTAATACTTTTGTATTATAATTTATAATTAGTGGTTAGCACGTTCTCCTCTCCTGATCTGGGTGGCGTTTGCATGTTCTCCCTGTGTCCACCTGGGCTTTCTGCAGGTTTCCTTCAGGTTCCTCTCACAATACAAAAACATGATTTCAATGTAGATTGAATGCTATAACTTGCCCCATATTAATTGTGTCCAGCGGTAGATTGGTGCCCAAGACGGTCTCCTCTGGATAGGCATGGGGAACCCCCCCCCCCCCACACACACACACACACACACACAACCCTAGTAGAGGATTAAGCAGAAGATAATGAATGAATGGGTTTGGATTGAAAGCTGGGGCATGTTTATTATACCATTTTAAAGGTGATATTGTTCTATAGTGCCCACAGTGTCGATGAAAACATCACCTTAAAACCCAAAAGCTGCACAAGGTAGAGCAGAGAGAGAGGGAGGGAGGGAGGGAGGGAGGGTGAGGGAGTGTAAATGGGGGATGGAATGGTGCAAATTGCATCCACAGGGGCTGGGACACGCCCTCTGCATCCCATCCTCCTCCTCCTCCTCCTCTCCTCCATTTGCCTCCACCTCCTTTCTCTCTTTCTCCTCCTTCACGTCGGCGGTGCTACTGGAGCAGTGAGGCTCAGGGCACAAAGAGAGAACCAGAACCAGATCCTCGGCTCCCGACTGCATGGAATTGTAACCGCAGAGCATCTGGAGACGCACCCCGCCGGCGTGAAGGTAAGCCGCAGAGCCCCCCCCCCCCCCCCCAGGCGTTCTGACAGCGGCGTGGATCCCTCTGATCCTCATCATCATCATCATCATCAGGACGAGATGAAATAATGCATTCAGCTCACCCAGGGTTCCGATGTCCAGTGATGTGCGTCAGGTTCGGTTCCATCTTTAGTCCAGCCGCCGGTTCCACCGTGTGAGACAGAACATCTAACACAGCTGATGGACCAGCGAGCTGTCTGGACTGTTCCTTACCTTCAGAGTGCTGGAACAGACTCACAGCCCTTCATCAGAATAACGAATCTTTACACCTTAAAGCTTTCATTTCACTTTAATGAGTTCATTTATTTTGCTTATTAAGGGATTTAAAACGAATCAATTAGTTAATCCCACATTTTGCATGCAATTTATTTTTGGTTGTTGGTGCTTTAAAGGTCAGACGCAGCTAATATTTACCAACATCTGTCACCCAGGGCTTTCCATTCTCCAACACCTGTCCCCCAACATCGGTTCCTGGTAGCTACTTATAAATATATCCATAGTATGTGTGTATATATATATATATATATATATATATATATATACGGAGTTGTTCTCCGCTGGATGGGCATGGGGAACCCCCCACTGCGACCCTACTAGAGGATAAAGTGGAAGATAATACATGGTTACATATATTATATATATATGAACATTTTTATAAATTCTTAAAAAAGGTGGACACCAAGAGGAGAATATTAAAAGTTTTTATTTTATTTTTTAATTTTAATTAATCAGTTGAAATCATCTCCTAAATGATGGAAATGTCAAAACGAATCGATCTCTGAACCTTCTGACTGCCCCATGTACCCCTCCACAGAAATGGAGCTGGAGCACTTTGATGGGCGTGACAAAGGTCAGAGGTCGAGACGCGGGCTGCCCCCGAGTCCGGCGCACAGTGCCCACTGCAGCCTGGGCCGCATGCGCAGCCTGCAGACCCTCAGCCTGGAGAAGAAAGCCAAGAAGGTGCGTTTCTACCGCAACGGCGACCGCCACTTCAAAGGCATCGTGTATGCCATTTCCCGGGATAGGTTCGGATCCCTGGACGCCCTCCTCGCTGACCTCACACGTTGCCTGTGTGACAGCGTCAACCTTCCACATGGAGTCCGAACCTTGTACTCCATCGATGGGACGCTGAAGATCACAAGCCTGGACGAGCTGGAGGAAGGTGAGCAGGTCTTCATCTGTGTATGGTTTTATTTACAGAGGTGGTTGCTGCTCATGTTTTTGCTGCATTCAGACAGCATGGTGGCGCCGCACATAGCATTTCACCTTACAGAGGGGTGACGGACCATGCGGACCGCCGGTCCAACACTCCCATCTTTCCCAGAGTCTTCCAGATGCTTCCCTGTGGAGGTGGACGTGACGATCACCTCCCTGATGAAGGAGCTTTCTCTTTTATGGAGACCTCATGGCACTTACAGGATCCACTTTAAACCTTTATGAATATTTTATAATCCTCATCCTGATTTTACAGCTCGGCCGTGGTGCGCTGTACAGATGGACGTACGGCGACACCTTCACATCACATCTGCAGGAGCTTTCATGACATCACAGTTTGGTTGGTTAACCACATCCTCTTCTATGGAAAGTCTTTCTGCAGGATTTTGGAGAGTGTCTGTGGAAATTGTTGCTCAGTCTTTAATACGAACCTTGATTTTAAACGAGAAGCTCAACGTCTCTGTTCTAGTTCATCTCAAATGTGTTGGATGGGGTTGAGGTCTGGGCTCTGTGAAGTTTGTCCATTTTTTCATTTTGTCCATTTAAAGTTTGTCCATTTGTCCATTTTCTCCATTTGTTCTTCTCAAGGCAGTGGCTTAGTGGTTTAGCATGTTCTCCTCTCAGCACGTGGGTTTCCTCCAGGTTCTCCGGTTTCCTCCCACAGTCCAAAAACATGGATCAAGTCAATCGAGTTCTCTGAAATTGCCCCATATAGAGTGCGTTTGTGTGTGTGTCTGTGTAAGTGAGTGTGTGCCCAGCGATAGATTGACGTCCTTTCCTGGGTGCATCTGCCCAGCACCCGAAACGTTCCCCCCCCCCCACGACCCTAATAGAGGATATAGGAGAAGATAATGAATGAATGAATGTTCTTCTCAAAACTACTGTTTAGTGGTTTTTATATGTAATGGTATCTCATTCTTTTATGTTGGACCCACAACTTTTTAATAATGCTTTATTTTTACACTTGTTCTTAAAATCGTCTTTGATGTGCGACATTACTCCTCCATCCAGAATAATCCACCTCATGCTTTTAATGTTAATTAAAGGTGAAAGCTACGTGTGTGGATCCATCGATCCGTTTAAGAAGCTGGAATACACCAAGAACGTGAACCCCAACTGGTCAGTGAACGTGAAGACCAGCGTCGCGTCCCGCACGCCGACCTCTTTAGCCACGGCCAAAGCCAGCTCTCTGGACAGCAAAGAGAACAGGGACTTCATCCGGCCCAAGCTGGTGACCATCATCAGAAGCGGGGTGAAGCCTCGCAAGGCCGTGCGGGTTCTTCTCAACAAGAAGACGGCGCACACCTTCGAGCAGGTCCTGAGCGACGTGACCGACGCCATCAAGCTGGACACAGGAGCGGTCAAGAGACTCTACACCGTCGACGGCAAAATGGTGAGTCGGTTACGTCACACGGACTGAGGGTGGCACTGTTCAACGTGAGGTCGTTAACACAAAGCCATTCGTTTATTACATGATGCACAGGGTTGGTATGGATAGTTATCCCAGGATGACCCTCTGAATTAAAGCCTGACCGTGTTAGTGTGTGTGCCTGCATTGCGACGGGCTGATGACCTGTTCACGATGTTTGCAAGAGCTGGGATAGGCTTTAGACCCGCCCACAGCCCTGATTATAAATAATAACTGAGTTTATTCATTCATTCATTATCTGCTGCTTAATATAATAATAATAATAATATCTTCTGGGGGTGGGGGGGGTGGCACGGTGGCTTAGTGGTTTAGCATGTTCTCCTCTCAGCGCTGGGGATCCAGGTTCGAGTCCCGATCTGGGTGGAGTGAGTATGTTCTCCCGGTGTCTACGTGGGTTTCCTCCTGGTTCTCCAGTTTCCTCCCACAGTCCAAAAACCTGGTTTCAAGGTCAATTGCATTCTCCAAATTGCCCCATATACAGTGAGTGTATGCCCATCCAGGGGAGAACGTTTCGCGTGCTGGACACACTTAGGGCAGAGTACCAATCTATCACGGGGTACACATACACACACAAACACATGCTATATGGGGCAATATAGAGCATTCAATTCACCTTGAATCAAGGTTTTTGGACTGTGGGAGGAAACCAGAGAACCGGGAGGAAACCCACGTGGACATGGGGAGAACATACACACTCCACCCAGATCGGGACTCGAACCTGGATCCCCAGCGCTGAAAGGAGAACATGCCAAACCACTAAGCCACCGTGCCGCCCTAATAACTAAATGAAGCTGAAATATATAAAGTAATTAATTGCACATGAATAAATAAATAAATTAATTAATGTATAATGACTCATAATGTCCTTATACAACACCTCCCTCGTTTCACAGCGGAGCATTTGTTGCCGTGTCTCGTCATGTTGGAGGCGGTTGCCTGGCAACAGCCTGTCCACCCCAGGAGGCTCAGTATTGATGATGTCACTGGCACAGACCTTCCACAGAGATGGAGAGTCATGTTGACGGCACGTTGTAAATAACCCGCTCCATGGGCGGCGTGAATGTTCAGATCCACCCCCTGATCGACCGCCTGGAACACTACAGCCTTTAACGGCCTTTTATTGGTGGACTTGTTTTTATGTTGGTTATGTTGGCGCTGGGCAGATACACCCAGAACAGGATGCCAATCTATCACTGGACACACACTCACTCACACACACACACTCTATATGGGGCAATTTGGAGAACTTGATCCATGTTTTTGGACTGTGGGAGGAAACCGGAGAACCCAGAGGAAACCCATGCGGACACGGGGAGAACATGCAAACTCCACCCAGATTGGGATTCGAACCGGGAATCCCTAGTGCTGAGAGGAGACATGCCAACCACTAACCACGTGCCACCAGGATCTGATCTGTAAAATAAAAATGAAACCCGGTCGTTGCGACTCGGTTGAGAGAAATCCGTAAACGCTGCGACAAGTGCATTTAAAAATACAGCAGCAGGAGGAGGCGGAAGGCATTGTTGTGTTGCAGCGTGGTGGTGGGTGTGGGCGTGGAGGACAATGTCCTGTAGCACTCTGTAACGAGGGGGTTTGGTTCTCAGACGCTCTGTTCATTATTAAAGTGCTGAGTCAGAGTCTGATCTTAATGGCTTCTGTTCTGGAACTCTGAAGCTGTCTGGAGATCACCACGTGGTTCTGATCTTCTGATGTAGGGTTTGGATTAATGCCTGTAAGTTCCTGCAAAATAAGACAGTTCCAGGTTTTTTTTTCCCAGGTGTTTGCATGTCCTCCCTGTACCTGTGTAGGTTTCCTCCGGGTTCTCTGTTTCCTCCCATGTCTTAATGTCTTGCTGATGGGCAATCTTGAGACGTTAGATGATGACCTAGTCATCGGGGTGCAGGTCCCAAACCCCAATAAACACAAGATATCCGTCAAAAATTGCATTCGGTGTAAAACTGTGGGTCTTCTACACTGTGGCGCCCCCTCATGGGAAAAAATATACTCACACAAATGCACTCTATATGGAGCGATTTATAGTGTTCATTTAACCTTAAATCTATGTTTTTGGACTGTGTGAGTAAACCAGAGAACCCGGAGGAAACCCACATAGACACATGGAGGACATGCAAACTCCACTTAGATTGGGATTCAAACCTCAAACCCAAGCACTGAGAGGCATGCCAACCTCTAGGCCAACGTGCCGCCCCACACCAAATCATATGAAGTGAAATATTCTCCTTTAATGTGAATGTGTGTTAATGTTAATTCGAGTGTCTGCCCTGTGACGGACGGACCCTCAGCCTCTGCAGTGCCTCCTTCAGTCCATCTCTCTTCCACATTCATCAATGTTTGTTTGTTCTACTCATTTCCTTCTATGTTTCAGTGTAAGTGCATCACCACGGACACGCCCGCTGTGTGTGTGTGTGTGTGTGTGTGTGTGTGTGTTAGTTTCAGATGGGCAGCACAGCAGCAGAGTGTGGTGATGCTCTAATGAAGCTCCATCAACTGACATGAATAAATGAGTGCAGAATAAAGGGGAGTTTAGTGGATTAGATGTTCTGCGGTGATATCTGGTGAAGTGGGGACCTCAGTGGTCAGGGTGTTGGGCTATCAGTCTATAGGCTGTGGGTTCAAATCCCAGGTCCCCTGAGATTACCAATGTGGGTGGAAGGGGCGCTGTACCCACCCTGTGCTCTGACCCCCAACCAAGTGTTGTAACAACCCAATATTTGTCCTCCAGACTGTGCAAACGTTTCTTTCCCCCGGCTCAGTCTCCTGACCAATCAGAATCAAAATCATACGTCTGTAAAGACCAAAGATGGACAAACTGCTGCTAGTACGGTGCACACCTTTTCTAGATTTATAAACAACTGCTGCTGTAGAGGGCTGCACAGTCCAAAAACATGAATCAAGTCAATTGAGTTCTCTAAATTGCCCCCTATAGAGTGTGTCTGTGTGAGTGAGTGTGTGCCCAGCGATAGATTGCCCCCTGTCCTGGGTGTATCTGCCCAGCGCCCGAAACGTTTTCCCCTGGATGGGCATGGGGACCCCCCCCCCTCCCCCCGCGACCCTAATAGAGGAGTGCCTTTAGCACTGCTCCCTCCCAAACCATGAACGTTTATTGTGTTGTATTGATTGTAATTCTTGTTTCTGTTGGGTTCTGTTGGTTCTGTGGTGTAGAACCTTTTCATTGCACTGTACACCTCTCTACATTGTTGGAATGACAGGTTGAATACTTGAATAATTGAATATGTAGAGGCGGCACGGTGGCTTAGTGGTCCAGCATGTTCTCCTCTCAGCACTAGGGATTCCCGGTTCAAATCCCTATCTGGGTGGAGTTTCCATGTCCTCCCCGTGTCCGCGTGGGTTTCCTCTGGGTTCTCCGGTTTCCTTCCACAGTCCAAAAACATAGATCAAGTCAATTGAGTTCTTCAAATTGCCCCATATAGAATGTGTCTGTGTGAGTGAGTGTGTGTACAGCGATAGATTGGCGCCCTGTCCCCCCCACGACCCTAATACAGGATAAAGCGGAAGATAATGAATGAATGAATATGTAGAGACGGTGTTCTCCGGCAGTGTTTGGTTTAAGGTTGTGATGGAGGGAGAATCTACTGAACAGTCATGTGATCTGATCATGTGATCTGATGGCAGGTTTGTACTGAATGTTATTCAATCGGTTCATTCTGAATACTGCCACATCCCCGGGGTACCTACCCCCCCCACCCCCGTGATGTCACTGTGTGTATGTAGGTCACACTGAAGGTGCAGATGAAGCTGAACTCGTTCCTTTGGGTTTGTTTAACAGGAGAATGGAGATGTTCCATATTCACCGTGGTTATATCTGCAGAAACTGGAAAGTTTGTTGTGTTGCCCCCCTGCCCCCCACAGGGGAGAACATTTGGGGCACTGGGCAGATACACCCAGGACAGGACACCAATCTATCGCTGGGCACACACTCACTCACTCACACACACTCTATATAGGGCAATTTGGAGAACTCACTTGACTTGATCTATGTTTTTGGATTGCGGGAGGAAACCGGAGAACCCGCAGGAAACCCACGCGGACACGGGAAGGACATGCAAACTCCACCCACATTGGGAACTGGGAATCCCTAGTGCTGAGAGGAGAACATGCCAACCACTAAGCCACTGTCCCACCCTTACTCCACTACACGTCAGGACTAATAACACCTCTTTATTGATTTGTTCAGACTGAGGCCACGCCCTCTTGTAGCTTATTGCTGTACTTTACTCTCACACCTGAGTGATGGTTCCGTGATGAAAAGCTGAGGTGGAACTAATGGTTCTGGTTTAATAATGAGGTTCTGCTTCGTCTGAAACGTTTCAGAACCTTTTCTGTGGTGTATGATGTCCTGAGCAGGTCTTCTGTTTGGAGCTTGTCAGGATTGAGGGGTGGTGTTAATCAGGCCGTGTGGCTCCTCCTCCTCTTCCTCACAGCTGTGATGAAGACTGGACCATGTGTGTGATGTCTTTATAAAGGAAGCGACTCAGTTTCTCCTCTCTGTGTTTTACGCTGCAGCTCTCGTGTCTTCAGGACTTCTTCGGTGAGGACGATATCTTCATCGCTTGCGGTCCAGAAAAGTTCCGTTACCAGGACGACTTCTTGCTGGACGAGAACGGTACGGCACGCTCATGACCCCTGAACGCACGTGCACTGTGGTGGAGGTACTCACACCTCTTCCTTTCCCAGAATGCAGGATGACGAAATCCAACTCGTACGGCCGTCTCTCGTCCATGCAGGGCC
Source organism: Corydoras maculifer (assembly GCA_019802435.1). Lineage (NCBI taxonomy): Eukaryota > Metazoa > Chordata > Actinopteri > Siluriformes > Callichthyidae > Corydoras > Corydoras maculifer. Next base: position 3,244 of record JAFMOD010001242.1, on the reverse strand, counting down.
GCTGCTCTCCACATGGTGGCGCCTCGCGCAGGAGCAAGTCTCCTGTCTCCAACAGTTCAGGTACAGCACACCCGCCTCAAACACACGGTTCCTCCACCATTGTCCTGTCCTGAAGCAGAGACAGGGGCAGGTTTGTGACCCGAAGGTCCACAGTTTGATTCCAGGTGCCACATAGTCCCACAGCTGAAGTGTCCATGGGGAAGGCACGTAACCCCGATGCTCCCCGGACGATGTGAAGGACAATTCCTCTGTGTGTAAATACAGTGGGCAGAATAGATCACTAATTACTGAATTAATTTGATTTAGAGGATGAGTAACCTCGGTGATTACCTCGTTATGTACGTTTTTAAAAGTTGCTGAACATTTCGTGGCTTAAATTAAATTTAATTAAAATGTTTGAATCTTAGGAGGCACAGTGGCTTAGTGGTTTAGCAATCTCAGTGCTAGGGATCCCAGGTTTGAATCCCAATCTGGCTGGAGTTTGTATGTCCTCCCCGTGTCTGTGTGGGTTTCCTCCAGGTTCTCCGCTGTCCTCCCACAGTCCAAAAACATGGATCAAGGTCAATTGAATTCTCCAAATTGCCCCATATAGAGTGTGTTTGTGTGAGTGAGTGTGTGTCCAGCAATAGATTGGCGCCCTGTCCTGGGTGTATCTGCCCAGCGCCCGAAACGTTCTCCCCTGGATGGGCCCCCCCGACCCATTTATTCATTCATTATCTTCCGCTTTATCCTCTATTAGGGTCGGGGGGGGGGGGGGGGTTCCCCATGCCCATCCAGGGGAGAACGTTTCGGGCGCTGGGCAGATACACCCAGGACAGGACACCAATCTGGCTGGAGTATGCATGTCCTCCCCGTGTCTGTGTGGGTTTCCTCCGGGTTCTCAGGTTTCCTCCCACAGTCCAAAAACATGGATCAAGGTCAATTGAATTCTCCAAATTTCCCGATATAGTGTGTGTGTGTGTGTGTGAGTGAGTGTGTGTCCAGCGATAGATTGGCGTTGTGTCCTGGGTGTATCTGCCCAGCGCCCGAAACGTTTTCCCCTGGATGGGTCCCCCCCCCGCGACCCTAATACAGGATAAAGCTGAAGATAATGGATGGATGTTTGAATCTGAATTGATGTTTAAGGTTAAAGCAGCAGATTAACCTTGTATTATTTGAATATTTATGATTTTTATATTTATTATTTTCTTTAGCTAACGGAACCGCGGGCAGTCAGCTCTCAACTCCTCGCTCGGGCAAATCCCCCAGCCCGTCCCCCAGCCCCGCCAGCCTCCGGAGGCGACGGGTAACATCACTCCCTCTCATTATATACACCTTCATGACCTTTTATTTTATTGATCTGATGACGTGCACCTCACCAAAGTGATCCGTCGAGGTAAACTTCAACCTGCTTGAAGTTCCGGAGCAGAACTTTAGATATCGAATGAATTTCAGAGGAATATAATTCATTTGCTCTTAATGCAGATTTTATATTTAAAATCATTAACATGTATCAAACATACAGAGAGGATTAAATTATCCTGCAACTTTATTACATTATTACATCTCTTTACTTTTTCAGACTCTCATTATCCAATTAATCAGTTCCTCTGATCATACAGCACATTAATGTTCCTCTGATCAACATACATTAATGTTAAGAGGACTAAAAGAGTGTGTAGAGGAACAGATGGACTACAGAATGGAACTGTAGAACTACAAACCCCATCAGTATGAGAGGTGGATGTTGAGAAAGAGGATAAGCTTCATATTCATACCCTGGATCTGTGTGAAGCTGTGTGTCTGATCTCAGAACATCTTAGTGAATCAGATCTGTATTGAACCCTCATTGTGACATCATTACAGCATTTCCTTTGATGTGTCCCTCCTCCCAGAGTTCTCAGCACAGCAGCTCGTCTCTCTCGCTGGCGTCCACTAAAGTGTGCAGTTCCATGGACGAGGGTGAAGGTCCTGCTAGTGAAGGTCAGAAAACACAGATGGTGGAACAAAAATGATGTCACTGCTGGGATAGGCTTATCACATATTGACACACATAATTCCTGATCAGGAGAAATAGCTTGCATAACGAATAAATTAATGAAATGCGTAAATGCAATTAAAATCTACAGCACTTAAAGCACTTTAAGCACTTAAAGGCAGCACTTTAGTATGTTCTTCTATTGCTTCGACTGTGACGACCATTGCAGTTAGCACTCTTTGATCTTTGTTCTTCATGTGGTGGAGGATTTATATATTTATTATATATATTTATATATTTATTAATCTATTCTTCTGCTTAATGTTCTCGTCTAGATTGGCATGGGGATGCCCCCCCCCCCATGGGGAGAACATTTCAGGCACTAGGCAGATAAATCTATCTATCTATCTATCTAATCTAATCTAATCTAATCTAATCTATCTACCTTATCGCGCACACACACATTATATGGGGCATTTTAGAGCATTCAATTCACCTTGAATCCACATTTTTGGACTGTGGGAGGCACCCCACTGTGATGATCTATATTCTTGTTATATTTCTTGATGTTGTCTGAATGTAATAATGTTCTTTTGGAGTTTGGTTCCTTCATGACCTCCAGCTGTAACGTCTTCATGTTTAGCCGAGGTTCTGGAGGACGCTCCTCAGGTTCCTGCCTCCATAGCGGAGCGCTACACCGTGGGGAGGACCATCGGCGACGGTAACTTCGCAGTAGTGAGGGAGTGTGTGGAGAGATCCACGGGTCGAGAGTTCGCTCTCAAAATCATCAACAAGGGAAAGTGCAGGGGCAAGGTGAGCTTCTCCACAGAGGACCGCAGGAAAGCTGAAACGAAGGACAGGGTGGAGTTTAAATCGGGGTCTCTGTGTGATTACAGGAACACATGATTCAGAACGAGGTGTCCATTCTGAGGAGGGTCAAACATCCCAACATCGTCCTCCTGATTGAAGAAGTGGACACCCATAGTGAGCTCTATCTGGTCATGGAACTCGTCAAGGTAACGGCTTTTCCTGTCATCTCCAAATGCCAAAAGTATTAGGACACCTAAACACATCACCTACAGGAGCTTTAACCCTCAACACATGCTGATTTAGGAAGAGCTTCTGTGCTTCTGGTGAGGCTTTCTACACGATTTTGGAGCATGTTTTGTACAAATCTATCTATACTGCTCTAAATTGCCCCTATGTAGTGTGTGTGTGTGTGTGTGCCCGCCCAGTGATAGATTGGTGCCCTGTCCTGGGTGTATCTGTATCAGCCCAGCACCCAAA
>JAFMOD010001241.1:560626-576402 GCA_019802435.1 Corydoras maculifer | reverse complement strand
AAAACGTCCTCACGGGTCTCACAGAACGTCCATTTAAAGGTTAAAACGTCCTCACGGGTCTCACAGAACGTCCATTTAAAGGTTAAAACGTCCTCACGGGTCTCACAGAACGTCCATTTAAAGGTTAAAACGTCCTCACGGGTCTCACAGAACGTCCATTTAAAGGTTAAAACGTCCTCACGGGTCTCACAGAACGTCCCTTTCAACATGGTCCTGTGTGTGTGAGTTTTGCATGTTCTCCCCTTACCCAAGTCTGCTGTCTCCAGTGAATGAGCATGGTCCTGTGTGTGTTTTGCATGTTCTCCTCTTACCTAACTCTGCCTTCTCCAGAAAATGAGCATGGTCCTGTTTGTGAGTTTGGCATGTTCTCCCCTTACCTAACTGCTTTCTCTAGATAATGAGCATGGTCCTGTTTGTAAGTTTTGCATGTTCTCCCCTTACCTAAGTCTGCTATCTCCAGAGAACGAACATGGTCCTGTGTGTGTTTGTAAGTTTTGCATGTTCTCCCCTTACCTAAGTCTGCTATCTCCAGAGAACGAACATGGTCCTGTGTGTGTGTGTGTGTGAGAGTTTTGCATGTTCTCCCCTTACCTAACTGCTTTCTCCAGATAATGAGCATGGTCCTGTTTGTGAGTTTTGCATGTTCTCCCTGTGCCAGTCGACAGTAATAATCGAGAGCTTTAGTGATTATGGTACTATGTAGCTTCATATTCATTTACATGACTACATTCACCTGAGGAGTAAATTATTTTTTATAAGAGCGCTTCCTATGGCCTGTGTGTGTGTGTGTGTGTGTGTGTGTGTGTTGATGGGCGGTTGTTGGGATGGAAGGCGAGGCGAGTGCATGACGTAATGCTGCCTGCAGTGAGGTTCATACTGCTGGTCAGTATGTTACAGGTCAACATCAGACGGCGTTCGGACGCCGCTTTGCCTTTATTTTAAAATATTTAAATGCATTTGGCTTCAGCCGTTGAACCGTTGCGTTCACCTGCTTCCTCTGTTCCTGTTCATCATGTTCCTGCAAGTGCAACTGTTTCTGCCCCCCCCGCCCCCCCCGTCGAATTACACATTTTTCTGACCCATTGGCCTATTGAGTGGTGAACCGGAGCCTATCCCATCACTTATTGAACAAAAGTCAGGGAAACGCCTCATAACATTTAGGGGTTACAACTTGTAAAACCTGCTTGTGGCCTTTAGGAACCCTAAATACTGGGAACCCCCGGGGCGGTGCGGTGTCTTAGCATGTTCTCCTCTCAGCGCTAGGGATTCCCGGTTCAAATCCCCATCTGCGTGGAGTTTCCATGTTCTCCCCGTGTCTGCGTGGGTTTCCTCCGGGTTCTCCGGTTTCCTCCCACAGTCCAAAAAACATGGATCAAGTCAATTGAGTTCTCCAAATTGCCCCATATAGAGTGTGTGTGAGTGAGTGAGTGTGTGTCCAGTGAACGATTGCCCCCCTGTCCTGGGTGTATCTGCCCAGCGCCCGAAACGTTCTCCCCTGGATGGGCATGGGGAACCCCACCACGCCCCTAATAGAGGATAAAGTGGAAGATAATAGATGGATGGACGAGGTACTAGTTTGAGTCCAGTGAACACGGTTTAACTAGTTCTATAAATAATCTATTTGGTGATCACACAACACGCAGCGTCCGTCATCGTCATGTGTCCTGAGGACTAAATGTCTCAAACGTCGTCGTAACCAAGGCAACGGTGTGGATTTGTAAACACACACACACACTTTATGATCACAGCACTTCTGGCATGTGACGGGGCCATGTGGGTTGTGCTATTAGAGTCTTTACGGTAGTTCTGAGTGCAGCAGCCATGTTCTAACAAATGGTGGTCGTGGGGGGGGGGGGTTTCAAACAATTGCACAGCAGGATTTATTTAGCCTTCAGTGAGTTAATGCTGAACTCTGGTTTATTAAAGCCTGAGTTATTATTATTATTATTATATATATATTTTTTTTACAGTTCGTCGCGTTTCGATGTTAAAGTTTTCTATTAAAGGAAACTGTCGGGGGCTCGACTCCCCTGGTAAACACTGTACGGGTGTTCGACGCTGTTCCCTGCCGTCCTCAGAGTCTGGTACTGATGTTCTAAAGAAATAAAAACCTTTACGTCTGTTTTACAAAAAAACAACTCTGTTTAATGAAGCGACTTTTCTTACAAAAAATGAACAAAAAAAACATTTCGGGTTCTCGCTTTGATTCTGCGGTTCTCCGTTACGCCGCGTCATCGTCTCCAAATGTCCCGAACAATTAGGATCCTGATTTAAAAAAAAACACTGGAAGAACAAAACCACAGAGTTAGAAATTAATTCATCCATTATCTTCTGCTTTATCCTCTATTTGGCTCGCGGGGGGGGGGGGGGGTTCCCCATGCCCATCCAGGGGAGAACGTCTCGGGCGCTGGGCAGATGGACCCAGGACAGTGGGGCAATCTATCACTGGACACACACTCACTCACACACACACTCTATATGGGGCAATTTGGAGAACTCAATCGACCTTGATCCATGTTTTTGGACTGTGGGAGGAAACCGGAGAACCCGGAGGAAACCCACGCAGACACGGGAAGAACATGCAAACTCCACCCAGATGGGGGTTCGAACCAGGAATTCCTAGTGCTGAGAGGAGAACATGCTAAACCACTAAGCCACCTAGAAATGAATTCATAATTAAAATGATAAAATGTTTAGGGCGGCACGGTGGCTTGGTGGTTTTGCATGTTCTCCTCTCAGCACTAGGGATTCCCAGTTCGAATCCCCATCTGGGTGGAGTTTCCATGTTCTCCCTGTGTCCCCGTGGGTTTCCTCCGGGTTCTCCGGTTTCCTCCCACAGTCCAAAAACATGGATCAAGTCAATTGAGTTTTCCAAATTGCCCCATATAGAGTGTGTATGTGTGAGTGAGTGTGAGTCCAGTGATGGATTGGTGTCCTGTCCTGGGTCTATCTGCCCAGCGCCCAAAACGTTCTCCCCTGGATGGGCATGGGGAACCCCACCACGACCCTAATAGAGGATAAAGCTGAAGATAATGAATGGATGAATAATTAAAATGTTTAATGTAATGAACGCACCTCTCAGCTGTGTGGTTCTACTGTACGAGTCTGTACGTGATGTAGCGTCCTGCTGTTTCACTCGGCCGGATGATCTTCACCACCTGTTTCAACGGGCAGTCGTTAACTGTGCCTCCACATTCAGCTCACAGTGCCAATCAGAAGTTTGGACACGCCCCCTTTTTGCTCCGTCGTCTAGTTTAATTAGAAGGACTTGAGTTTTGGTACGGGCGGTGCAGTGTCTTAGTGGTTTAGCATGTTCTCCTCTCAGTGCTAGGGATTCCCGGTTCGAATCCCCATCTGGGTGGAGTTTCCATGTTCTCCCAGTGTCCGCGTGGGTTTCCTCCGGGTTCTCCGGTTTCCTCCCACAGTCCAAAAACATGGATCAAGGTCAATTGAGTTCTCCAAATTGCCCCATATAGAGTGTGTTTGTGTGAGTGAGTGTGTGCCCAGCGATGGATCGGCTCCCTGTCCTGGGTCTATCTGCCCAGCGCCTGAAACCTTCTCCCCTGGATGGGCATGGGGAACCCCACCACGACCCTAATAGAGGATAAAGCGGGAGATAATGGATGGATGGATAGTTTTAGTGCAGCAGTGCTGCTGGAGTTTCATTTCTCCACCTCAGTGACACTGCTGGGATAGGACTAATGCCCCCACCCAATAACCCCTGCTCTGTGGTGGTACTATTGGGGTTCTGACCCTTAGAGAACAGAGTAAAGACATTGGCGATACGAATTGTCTGATAAACTGATGGCACTCAGTAGAGGGCGTGTCCAAACTTGGGCAGGAGAATGTAAATCTTAATGACTAATCATCTCACTTGGCCTCGTTTCAGTCCGAAGTAACGAGCCACTGGGTCTCCGGCCTGGATCCGGGGCAACTGGCTCTCTTTAAGCTTACTGCCGGCCGTTAAGGAACCTCAGAGGGCATGAGAAGACTCCGCATCGCATCAAGGTCAGGTATCCCACCTTTAGGGTCGGGCTCTGGGTCACGAGGTCGGGTGTGATGCAGCATGACCACAGTGATGAGGGGCCATGCTCAGGGGCCCAGCCTTGCAAGCTGATGGGCCCCGGTTCGACTCCCGGATCCCAACAAAAACTATGGCTGAAGTGCCCTTGAGTAAGGCACCTAAACCTAATTGCTTGCCAGGTGCAGTGTACGGAGCTGCCCTTCACTCTTTTGACGGATTCTATCTATCGGGGTTTGTGTGTGTGTGTGTGTGTGTGTGTGTGTGTGTGTGTGGGTGTGTGTGTGTGCATATATATAAGGGTGGTTTAGTGGTTTAGCACATTCGCCTCTCAGCGCTTGGGGTTTCCAGTTCGAATCCCAATCTGGGTGGAATTTCCATGTCCTCCCCGTGTCTGCGTGGGTTTCCTCCGGGTTCCTCCCACAGTCCAAAAACATGGATCAAGGTCAATTGAATTCTCCAAATTGCCCCATATAGTGTGTCTGGGTGAGCAAGTGTGTGTCCAGCGATAGATTGGCGTCCTGTCCTGGGTGTATCTGCCCAGCGCCCGAAACGTTCTCCCCTGGATGGGGATGGGCATGGGGAACCCTCCCCACCCCACCCCCCCCCCCCCCCCGACCCCAAAAGAGGGTAAAGTGGAAGATAATTGATGGATATAATACTAATATATATATATATATATATATATATATATTAATATATATAGTGTGTGTGTGTTTCACTGCACGAGGGGTTAAAGGTGGAGGACGCATTCCTGTATTTGGGTTTATGTATAGCAGGCAAAATAGAACACTCAACCGCTTAACACCACCCCCTCCCCAAGCTACCCCACCCAGATAAACTGAATTCTGCTTTTTGGATCAGCATCGTTCTGATAGTGATGAGCTACAAGACCACCAGCTCAGACCGGTGAAGGTTCCTCGGGTCCTCCGTCCATCCCACGTCCTCAAACGAGAAACTTTCCACAGCCGGACGACGTCCCGACCTCCCTTGACCCCCCGTGACCCCCACCCCGACTCTGAACCAGCATTATTAAGGATACTATCTGGCCAGGAGTTCCGTCACTTCTTCCTTGGTCATCACGATGTGCTCGGGAACCAACTGCAGAGAGAACAGCGGGGGGGGGTCAGTTACGGGACGGGACGACGGGGGGGGGGGGTGAACGGGGAGACGGCGCTCAGAGTCCTCACCTCGTGTTCGGTGATGTTGATCAGCAGCTCCTGTTGTAGGAACTGCTCCAGGATGTACTTGGGTGCCATGTCCACCAGGGACTGCGCAGAGCATCAAAAAAACCCGGTCAACGCGAGTGTGAGGTCAAAGCCGACCCCTCGTGGGTCTCCACTGAGGGACGGTTCCAGTTCGTGGTTCTTTATGGAACTAAAATCTGACTGCGCTGTTTAATTTATCCCTCCATTATCTCCCGCTTTATCCTCTATTAGGGTTGCGGGGGGAGAACGTTTCGGGCGCCGGGCAAATACACCCAGGACAGGACGCCAATCTATCGCTGGGCACACACTCACTCACACAGACACACTCTATATGGGGCAATTTGGAGAACTCAATTGACTCGATCCTTGTTTTTGGACTGTGGGAGGAAACTGGAGAACCCAGAGGAAACCCACGGGGACACGGGGGAGGACATGGAACCTCCACCCAGATGGGGATTCGAACCGGGAATCCCTAACGCTGAGAGGAGAACATGTTAAACCACTAAGCCACCGTGCCGCCCGCTCTGTTCAATTTGGTACCAATTTTAAACTTTTAACTTAAAAATAGCGCGGCACGGTGGCTTAGTGGTTTGGCATGTTCTCCTCTCAGCGCTAGGGATTCCCGGTTCGAATCACAATCTGGGTGGAGTTTCCATGTCCTCCCCGTGTCCGCGTGGGTTTCCTCCAGGTTCTTCGGTTTCCTCCCACAGTCAAAAAACATGGATCAAGGTCAATTGAGTTCTCCAAATTGCCCCATATAGAGTGTGTATGCGCGCGAGTGTGCGTCCAGCGATAGATTGGCGTCCTTTCCTGGGTGTATCTGCCCAGCGCCCGAAACGTTCTCCCCTGGATGGGCATGGGGGAACCCCCCCCCCCCCGACCCTAATAGAGGATAAAGCGGAAGATAATAGACAGATGGAACTTAAAAATAGAAGTTCCACGAAAGGGATGGTGCTTTCAGCTCACAGCTTGGTTCTGATGTCTCATGAGGACGTTGTCTCGTCTCACCTGCTTGGCTGAAGGCGTCATCCCCATCTGGACCACGATGATGGCGCGGGTGATGTTCTCCTCCTGCATCCTCTGGCAGTACATTTTAATGGTCTTAATTCCCACCTTGGGTTCCTCTGCGCAAGACAACAGGACACGTGATGATGTCATCAGACGGGTTGTGATGTCACCATCAGCTCCGCCTCCCATACAGATGGACTTTGTAGTTCTACAGTGACATTCTGTAGTCCATCGGTTTCTCTACATACTTTGTTATGTCGCTCTCTGATTCGAATCCCCATCTGGGTGGAGTTTCCATGTCCTCCCCGTGTCCGTGTGGGTTTCCTCCGGGTTCTCTGGTTTCCTTCCACACTCCAAAAACATGAATCAAGGTCAATTGAGTTCTCCAAATTGCCCCATATGATGTGTGTGTGAGTGAGTGTGTGCCCAGTGATAGATTGCCCCCTGTCCTGGGTCTATCTGCCCAGCGCCCGAGACGTTCTCCCCTGGATGGGCATCGGGAACCCCCCCCCCCCCCAAGACCCTAATAGAGGATAAAGCAGAAGATAATGGGTGGATGGATGCTGCTCTCTGATGGACAGAGCAGATGTTATTAGGGTGGTGGATGGTTCTCAGGACTGCAGTGATAATGACATGGTGGTGGTGCATACTCACTGCACACCTCCACCAAGTGGATGTAAACTCAGAGACCGTGTCTCTGTTCTGGAACCCAATGTTTTAACTTCGATGATTGGACATCTGACCTGGAAAGAACACGAACATCTGGTCGGTGGGATCGTCGTTGTGCGCCACGAGCACCGTGAGGTCGGTCCGCCGGGGGCGCCCCTCGCTGGGTTTGTCTCCAAACTGACTTTTGAACTCGTCCAGCGTTTGGTCCAACTCGTCCTGCGTCACCAGGTAACCTCGATCGTGACAGAGCTGCGGGGAGACGGGAACGCACGAATCACTGCGTCGGTCTGTATAAGGTTCTGAAAAAAAAAATTAGGACACGCCCCCTTTCTGCTCCACTTCCCTGTATAAATGGACTTTGTAGTTCTACAATTCCAGACTGTAGTCCATCTGTTTGTGTTCTACAGTAACATACTGTGTACTCGGTTCTAATGCTCAGAACCCCAATAGTACCACCACAGAGCAGGGGTTATTGGGTGGGGGCATTAGTCCTATCCCAGCAGTGTCACTGAGGTGGAGAAATGAACCTCCAGCAGCACTGCTGCACTAAAACCCCCCCTCACCACATCAGTGTCACTGCAGAACTGACCAGAAACAATCCACCACCCAAATGATACCTGTTCTGTGATGCTGCTGACCAACAGAGAACCAACAGAACACAGATGGACTACAGTCTGGAATTATAGAACTACAAAGTCCATCTGTATGGTAAGACAATGGAGCAGGAAGCATGTACTGTGTGTGTGTGTGTGTGTGTGTGTGTGTGTGTGTGTGTGTGTGTGTAGACAAAATAAGGGATCTTTCAGATCGTTTAGAATTAAAAAAGGACGTTAACATTTTTTTGTTCTACTGTAGTTTGTTCTCTAAAAGTAAGGCACCTCCACAGAGCAGCTATTATTTAGGTGGTTAATGATTGACGGTGACATGGCGGCATGGTCGCTTAGTGGTTTGGCATGTTCTCCTCTCAGCACTAGGGATTCCCGGTTCGAATCCCCATCTGGGTGGAGTTTCCATGTTCTCCCCGTGTCCGTGTGGGCTTCCTCCGGGTTCTCTGGTTTCCTCCCACAGTCCAAAAACATGGATCAAGGTCAATTGAGTTCTCCAAATTGCCCCATATAGAGTGTGTGTGTGTGAGTGAGTGTGTGTCCAGTGATAGATTGGCGTCCTGTTCTGGGTGTATCTGTCCAGCGGCCGAGACCTTCTCCCCTGGATGGGCATGGGGAACCCCCCCCAAACCCTGTCTAAAGCAGAAGATAATGGATGGTGGTGTTATTGTGGAGCAGACACAGCAGAGTTTGCTGCTGGAGTTTCTAACCACAAACACCTGAATAAACATTCATTTATTCATCCATCCATTATCTTCCGCTTTATCCTCTATTAGGGGCGCGGTGGGGTTCCCCATGTCCATCCAGGGGAGAACGTTTCAGGCACTGGGCAGATACACCCAGGACAGGACGCCAATCCATCACTGCACACACACTTACTCATCCAGACACACTCTATATGGGGCAATTTGGAGAACTCAATTGACTTGATCCATGTTTTTGGACTGTGGGAGGAAACCCACGCAGACACGGGGAGAACATGGAAACTCCACCCAGATGGGGATTCGAACCGGGAATCCCTAGTGCTGAGAGGAGAACATGCTAAAACACTCAGCCACCGTGCCGCCTAAATATTATATATTTTAAATATTTTACCAACCAAAATGATTCCGCCATTAATTACTAATTAATGTAATTAATGTGTGGGCGTGGTCGCTCCGTGCTCAGGGTGTTGGGTTATCAAGCTAAAGGTTGGGGGTTCAAATCCCAGGTCCACTGAAGTTACCAATGTGGGCCCTTGAGTGAGGCCCTTAACCCTCATGGCTCCAGGGATGTTGTGATGAACCCTGTGCTCACCTTGTAAGTCACTTTGGATAAAAGCGTCCAATAAATGACCAACTGTAAATGTAATTAATGTTCATTAGTAGAGAACAGCACTTCGCAGACGCTCCCTTAACGTCGGTGGCTCTCAGTTCCTTCACATTTGTTGGTTTTTAATTCGCGTTTCGGATCTTTAACTGTAAACATGTTCAGGATCATGGGCGGTGATCACGGTGGCTTAGTGGTTTGGCACGTTCTCCTCTCAGCACTAGGGATTCCTGGTTCGAATCCCCATCTGGGTGGAGTTTCCATGTTCTCCCCGTGTCTGCGTGGATTTCCTCCGGGTTCTCCGGTGTCCTCCCACAGTCCAAAAACATGGATCAAGTTAATTGAATTCTCAAAAAATTGCCCCGTTTAGAGTGTGTCTGTGTGAGTGAGTGTGTGCCCAGTGATAGATTGCCCCCCTGTCCTGGGTCTATCTGCCCAGCGCCCGAGACGTTCTCCCCTGGATGGGCATGGGGAACCCCACCGCGACCCTAATAGAGGATAAGCGGGAGATAATGAATGAATGAATGTTCAGGATCGGTGTTGTTCTGAGTGTTCACACAGACCTCAGGTCAGCTTTACCACCATGTGCTTTCATCATTAACAGAACGACCGGGATAGGCTCGAACCTGCATTATGGTCTTCCTGATCTTCCACAGACGGTAGGTCTCCTCTTCGTCATCCATGATTCTTTCACGAGCTGCTAATTAAAGCTCCTAATGTTTGATTACAGATTAAAGGTGAAGTTTAAAAACATCACACGCGCCGCGAGCCGCTTCCACAAGGCGCCTCGGCGCAGTGACGTCACAAGCTTCGCACGCAGGACCCGCCGTGGTGTCCTGTTATTTGCCGCTAAACGAAACAAAGCGAAAATAAATGAGTTTTTGTTCAATAAATAGATAAAATGATAGTAATAATATAATACAATAATAAAAAAATAATAATAATAAAGGGCGGCACGGTGGCTTAGTGGTTTAGCATGTTCTCCTCTCAGCACTAGGGATTCCCGGTTCGAATCCCCATCTGGGTGGAGTTTCCATGTTCTTCCCGTGTCTGCGTGGGTTTCCTCAGGGTTCTCTGGTTTTTCCCACAGTCCAAAAACATGGATCAAGTCAATTGAGTTCTCAAAATTGCCCCATATAGAGTGTGTCTGTGTGAGTGAGTGTGTGCCCAGCGATTGATTGGTGTCCTGTCCTGGGTCTATCTGCCCAGCGCCTGAGATGTTCTCCCCCCCCCCCGCGACCCTAATAGAGGATAAAGCAGAAGATAACGGATGGGGGGGGGGGGGGGGGGGGGGGGGGGGGGGGGGGGGGGGGGGGGGGGGGGGGGGGGGGGGGGGGGGGGGGGGGGGGGGGGGGGGGGGGGGGGGGGGGGGGGTCCATGTTCTCTACGTGCCCACGAGGGTTTCCTCCGGGTTCTCCGGACTCCTCCCACAGTCCAAAAACATGGATTCAAATAGATTCTCCAAATTGCCCCATATTGTGTTTGTTCTCCCCTGGATGGGCATGGGAAAAACCCCCCCTCTTGTGACCCTAATAAAGCGGATAATAATAGATGGATGGACTTTGATGAGGCTGTTGGTGGGCGTGGTTTCTCTGACGTAATGGCGTTGTGGGCGGGGCCCTGCCGCCGGCATGACTATATGGGTGGCGCGGCGCGCGCTGCGGCAGTTCGGCGCGTTCGGTTTCTGCAGAGTCATGGTTCGTACCGCCGTCTGTGTTCGAGCTTCATTAACTTACTATTTAATTCTGTCATTTTTAATTTCGGAGCTTTAATTGTAAGATTTCATCGCCTCGGTTGCGCGAGCGCAGCGTCACGTGGTGTGTTTATTTATAACTCGTGTTGACAGTTAGCCGCGATGCTAACTGCTCCCGTTCTGCCGACACACCCGGAAGAGCTTTAACTAATCTGTTTAATTACTCTATTAATTACCGTTTTAATTACTGTCATCATATAGGCTGGTATAAATGTTAATGCTGATGTTCGTGTTTAAAATGAGGAGTTAAGACTCGGATACATTTTAATGAGCTTAGCGTAAGCTCATTATGTGCTGACGTCGAGAGCGAATCGTTTGTCGTCATGTTAATTAAATATAATTATATCAATTATAACAGCATGTTCTCCTCTCAGCACTAGGGATTCCCGGTTCGAATCCCCATCTGGGTGGAGTCTCCATGTTCTCCCCGTGTCTGCGTGGGTTTACTCCGGGTTCTCCGGTTTCCTCGCACAGTCCATAAACATGGATCAAGGTCAATTGAGTTCTCCAAATTGCCCCATATGGTGTGTGTGTGTCTGTGTGAGTGTGTGTCCAGTGATAGATTGGTGTCCTGTCCTGGGTCTATCTGCCCAGCGCACGAAACGTTCTCCCCTGGATGGGCATGGGGAACCCCACCGCGACCCTAATAGAGAGGATGGATGGTTGTTGATGCTCTACTTCAGCTTTGATCTGAGGTTGAGAGGAGGGCGACACCCGAACACCTCAAACATTATCTCTGATTAAGATCCATCCATCCATTATCTCCCGCTGTGTCCTATATTAGCGTCGTGGGGGGGTTCCCTATGCCCATCCAGGGGAGAACGTTTTGGGTTCTGGGCAAATACATCCAGGACAGGATGCCAATCCATCGCTGGGCACACACTCACACACTCTATATGGGGCAATTTGGAGAATTTAATTGACCGTGATCCATGTTTTTTGAACTGTGGGAGGAAACCGCAGAACCCAGAGGAAACCCACGCGGACACGGAGAGAAGATGGAAACTCCACCCAGATGGGGATTTGAACTGGGAATCCCCAGTGCTGAGAGAAGAACATGCTAAACCACTAAGCCACCGTGCCGCCCCTCAAATGAAGATGATAAAGAATAAGTTATTTGTTTCCAAACGAACTAAATGGTTCCTGGATGTATTTGAAATGAGTCTGAAGTGTCGTCCGAAGGTTTGGGACTCGATTTGTGCATTCATTCCAGTCAGTTTGAAGCTCGCCATATGTTGCTGGAGCCTATCCCGTCATCGTTGGCACACCTAGGGGCAAATAAGTGCTGGAGGAATTTGACGTGCATGCCTTTAAACTGAAGACATGGAAAGAACATTCAAATTCCACGCCGAGGGAGTGGTGGTGTGATTCGGTGTGAGGTTTCAGCCAGAAAGTGTATTATGCCTTTACTATTGTTATAATTATAATATTCTTTCATTCATTATCTCCCGCTTCATCCTATATTAGGGTCGTATTAGGGTAGGCTGTATTAGGGTAGGGAGAAAGTTTCAGGCGCTGGGCAGATACACCCAGGACAGGACACCAATCTATTACCGTCACACACTCACTCACACAGGCACACACTCTATGGGGCAATTTGGAGAATTCAATTGACTTGATCCATGTTTTTTGGACTGTGGGAGTAAACCGGAGAACCCGGAGGAAACCCACAAGGACACGGGGAGAACATGAAAACTCCACCCGGATTGGGGATCGAACTGGGAATCCCTAGTGCTGAGAGGAGAACATGCTAAACCACTGTGCCGCCCATATATATATATATATTAGGATCGCGGGGGGGTTCCCCATGCCCATCCAGGGGAGAAAGTTTCAGGCGCTGGGCAGATAGACCCAGGACAGGGCGCCAATCCATCGCTGGGCACACACTCACTCACACAGACACACTCTATATGGGGCAATTTTTTGAGAATTCAATTGCCTTGATCCATGTTTTTGGACTGTGGGAAGAACCCGGAGGAAACCCACACAGACATGGGGAGAACATGGAAACTCCACCCGGATTGGGATTCAAACCGGGAATCCCTAGTGCTGAGAGGAGAACATGCTAAACCACTAAACCACCGTGCCGCCCTTAATTATAATATTCATTCATTCATTATCTCCCGCTTATCCTCTATTAGGGTCGCGGTGGGGTTCCCCATGCCCATCCAGGGGAGAACGTCTCGGGCGCTGGGCAGATAGACCCAGGACAGGGCGCCAATCCATCGCTGGGCACTTAATTATAATGTATTTATATAATTATTGTTTATATAATAAGTACAACAAGCCTGATGACGGTCGTGTGTTGGCGGTAACTGTAGCTGAGATGTTATGGCTTTAGTTCTTCTCATGTCTTTTTGGAAGAATCCTGCAGCTCTGTTTAAGTGTGGGGTTACTTCCACTGTCCGAGGGCGTGATTCAAGGTGAATTGAATGCTCTAGACTGCTCCAAGTTGCCCTTAAATAGTGTGTGAGTATGTACTCATGGATGGATTGGCGTCCTGTCCTGGGTGCATCTCCCCGGCGCCCAAAATGTTGTTTTCTGAATATGCATTGGAACCCCCACCCCCTGAACCCCCACCTAGTACAGGACTAAGCAGAATATACATTACACAACGCACCTCACGCCACATTCCATCAGGTAATTTAATGGACGCCGTGACGGTTGGTGTCAGAACGCAGGTTTCGTCACCCCCCCCCCCCCCACTGGAGACTTGTCTCTGTGTTTTGTAAGCTGCGGGTCGTTCTTGTAACGTCCTCCTGTCTGATCTCTACATCCCGAGACCTTCACGCTGATCTCTCGTCGTCTTGTGTTCCAGTGTGCGCAGGCCAGCGACTGGCAGAGCGCCAAGAGCATTTACGAGTTCTCTGCCAAAGACATCGATGGCGGTGAAGTGTCTCTCGAAAAGTACAAGTGAGTATGCGGGCGCCACCTTCAGCTTTCGTCATGCGGGTTACTCGTTGTTGGATGTGATGGGTTAAAGGTTCATCTGATGGTTCTGATCAGCGCTGTAGGTTTTTTTTTTTTTTTTTTTTTTTTTAAAATACTGTATTCGTTAAAAACAAAGTAAATCTAATAAACACTATATAAACATGTTTCCTCATCTGTCCATCCCATCAGGACGAGGGACCCCAAAGGGGGGGGGGGGGGAATTAATTCAGAGGTGTTCTGTAGCAACGGTTTGAGGTTCATGAGTTCATTAAGAACCAAATATTCAGTTATTTGTAATATGTTATAATTTTATAATAATAATTATATATGGGGGTAGTTTAGCATGTTCTCCTCTCAGCGCTGGGGATTCCGGGTTCGAATCCCCATCTGGGTGGAGTTTCCATGTTCTCCCCGTGTCCGCGTGAGTTTCCTCCGGGTTCTCCGGTTTCCTCCCACAGTCCAAAAACATGGATCAAGTTCAATTGGGTTCTCCAAATTGCCCCATATAGAGTGTGTCTGTGTGAGTGAGTGTGTGCCCAGGGATAGATTGGTGTTTTGGGTGTATCTGCCCAGCGCCTGAAACATTCTCCCCTGGATGGGCATGGGGAACCCCACCGTGACCCTAATATAGGATATATATATATGGGCGGCACGGTGGTTTAGCATGTTCTCCTCTCAGCACTAGGGATTCCCATTTCGAATCCCAATCTGGGTGGAGTTTCCATGTTCTCCCCATGTCTGCGTGGGTTTCCTCCGGTTTCCTCCCACAGTCCAAAAACATGGATCAAGTCAATTGAGTTCTCCAAATTGCCCCATATAGAGTGTGTCTGTGTGAGAGAGTGTGTGCCCAGCGATGAATTGGTGCCCTGTCCTGGGTCTATCTGCCCAGCGCCTGAAACGTTCTCCCCTGGATGGGCATGGGGAACCCCACCGCGACCCTAATAGAGGATAAAGCAGAAGATAATGGATGGATGGATATGTGTGCAATATATATATATATATATAAATAATTTCACTGTCTTTGTGTTGATTAGGGATTTTGTCTGCATCATCACTAACGTCGCCTCTAAATGAGGTAAGACTCCGGTAAACTACACTCAGTTTGCGTCCATGCACACCACGTACGCTGAGAAGGGTTTACGCATCCTGGGGTTCCCCTGCAACCAGTTTGGTGGTCAGGTGAGTCGTGCACCAAAAATATAATAATAAAATAACATGAAACGCTTTGGAACCCCATTGTGTACGTTTTTTGAAGTGGAGTTGAGTGTGGTGGTTCTGTCGCTGTAGGAACCTGGCACTGAGGCTGAAATTAAAGAGTTCGCTAAAGGTTATGGTGCAGAGTTCGATCTGTTCAGTAAGATCGAGGTGAACGGCGATGGCGCGCACCCTCTGTGGAAATGGATGAAGGATCAGCCGCACGGAAAAGGAACTCTGGGAAAGTGAGTCTGTTCAGAATTCATGCCCTCTCTCCTGCATTCTCCCTTTTGCTCTTACTTCCATGCGTTCTCTCGCATCTTCCCACTATATTAAGCTCTTTCCCTCTCACTGCTCCATATTATTACTTATTTTTTTTATTATTTATTAATTAATTAATTATTTTTTAATTGAGGCACGGTGGCTTAGTGGTTTAGCATGTTCTCCTTTCAGCACTAGGGTTTCCTGGTTCGAGTCCCAATCTAGGTGGAGTTTCCATGTCCTCCCCCGTGTCCGCGTGGGTTTCCTCCGGGCTCTCCGGTTTCCTCCCACAGTCCGAAAACATGGATGAAGTCAATCGAGTTCTCCAAATTGCCCCATATAGAGTGTGTCTGTGTGAGTGTGTGTCCAGCGATAGATTGCCCCCCCTGTCCTGGGTGTATCTGCCCAGCGCCCGAGACGTTGTCCTCGGGATGGGCATGGGGAACCCCCCCCCAGACAGATTGGCGTCCTGTCTTGGGTCTATCTGCCCGGTGCCCGAAACGTTCTCCCCCGCAACTCTAATATAGGATAAAGCTGAAGATAACGGATGAATGGGAAAAAAAATTTAATTATTTTTTTTTTTTCTTCCTCTCTTGCACACTTTCTCTCATGCACTCTCACACTTTTTGCTTTTTTTTTTTTGAGCATTCTCCTGTGTGTTTCTTTCGGTTTTCTCACACTCTTGCATTCCTTTCTCACTCTCAGTGGCTCTCCTTTACCTTCTTGCACTATTTCTCCTTTCAGCGCTTCTCTCTCTCTCTCTTTCTCTCTCTCTCTCTGTCTCTCTCTCTTTCTCTCTCTCTCTTTCTCTCTCTCTC
>JAFMOD010001241.1:495994-507791 GCA_019802435.1 Corydoras maculifer | reverse complement strand
CAATTGGTTGCACTCAGGGAAAAGGGGGCTGAATAATTTTGCACATCGCACTTTTCAGTTTTTTATTTGTAAAAAAATTGTTGATTCATGTATAACTTTCATTCCACTTCACAATTGTATACCATTTTGTGTTGGTCTTTCACATTAAATTCCAGTGAAATATATTTATGTTTGTGGTTGTAATGTGACAAAATATGGAAAAGTTCAAGGGGTATGAATACTTTTGCAACCCACTGTATGTGTGTGTGTGTGTGTGTATGTGTGTATGTATGTATATGTATATATGTGTGTATGTATGTGTGTGTGTGTGGGTGTGTATGTATGTGTGTATGTATGTATATGTATATATGTGTGTATGTATGTGTGTGTGTGTGGGTGTGTATGTATGTGTGTATGTATGTATATGTATATATGTGTGTATGTATGTGTGTGTGTGTGGGTGTGTATGTATGTGTGTATGTATGTATATGTATATATGTGTGTATATATGTGTGTGTGTGTGTGTGTGTGTGTGTGTATTTTAAAGTCACTTTCTGTCTTCACGTCCATCTTGCCCTCTCTCTGTGTTTGTAGTGAGGGCAGTAACCTGACCCCGGCGCACCACTTCCCGGACTTCCGATTTAAAACCTACGCCCCTGTGGCGTTCCGCTACTTCAGAGAACTCTTTGGGATCCGACCCGATGACTACCTGGTGAGAACATCTGATCGCACAAACGTCATGGACAAAAGTAATTGGACGTCACTAAATTAAGGTCGTCCCAAAGGCGTATGATCCAATCGCCTAGTCATGATTCGACTAATAGTTTAGGGAAGGCCTAAGTACCTCACCCCCACATTAAACCTTTAGGACAAATTAAAATGCAGATTACAAGATCCCTCATCCAGCATCAGTGCCCGACCTCCCATATACACTTTCGGTGATATACGCCAATGTGGGCGTGTCGCTTGACATTACCTAATCATGAGGTCATTAGAGAGTGACATCATCAGTGATGCAAACAGGGGCCCACACTGTGTGACTCTCTGCTGCCACCCTGTGTTCACACTTCTCTCGGTGCCCCCGTAGTACTCTTTGTGCAACGAGCCGCTGATCGAGCTTTCGAACCCGGGTGCCAGCGGCTCCATCTTCTACGTCACCCGCGATGACGAGTTCATCATCAAAACCGTGCAGCACAAAGAGGCGGAGTTTCTGCAGAAGCTGCTTCCTGGCTACTACATGGTGAGTCTGAGGCTGTGTCCCAAACCGCACTGGTCATGGGTGAGTTTCGGGTGTAGCATGCAATGAGCCAATCAGCGCGTCACTTGCCCCTTTAAGTGCCAGGTGGTGCTCTGACTTTGGCGGATTGCTATTTTAACGGTAACGCAGAGCCATGTGAAACTATTAGCTTATATTAAAGTAATAACGTACGAGAGGGCGTGGCATTATTGTGAATGAATAACAAGAAAGAGGTGTTATTAGTCCCAGCGCAAAGCAGTACATATACATCTGTTTCCTGTGATGTATTTATAATAATACGCAACCTCGAGTGTCTTATTGTGTTTATAAAACGCTTACAAACAAACTATAATAATAATAATAAATGTGTTTATTAAAAACTAAAGCGTTAATAATCTTTCTCTCCACGATGTAATCTAGTCTGGTTATCAAAGTGAACGCTGTTCACTGAGTAACAGGATTCCGGTTTCTCTAACAATCAAACACTGCCATCTAGTGGCCAAATTAGAGAAAACAGCTGTATTTTATGATTTATAATAATGTATTGTATTTCACACACTGATCCGAATGTCTAGGGATTCCCGGTTCGAATCCCCATCTGGGTGGAGTCTCCTTGTTCTCCCCGAGTCCGCGTGGGTTTCCTCCGGATTCTCCGGTTTCCTCCCACAGTCCAAAAAAAACATGGATTAAGGTCAATTGAGTTCTCCAAAGTGCCCCATAGAGTGTGTTTGTGCGTGTCTGTGTGAGTGAATGTGTCCAGCGATAGATTGGCGCCTGTCCTGGGTGTATCTGCCCAGCGCCCGAAACGTTCTCCCCTGGATGGGCATGGGGAAACCCCCCCCCCCCCCACGACCCTAATAGAGGATGAAGCGGAAGATAATGAATGAATGATCCGAACGTGAAGCGCTCAGAGGGGTGTGTTATTGTCGATGATGTCAGGGCTGGACGAACGGCTCAGCCAATCAGATTGAAGGAGCGGCACTGCTGTTTTATAAGTGTATCCTGTGGATATCGTTCCATGCTGTAGTTTGATATCCCATAATAAGCTGCAGTGCTGCGACTTGGCGGCGCTCCCGGCCGCTACGCCGTTAATCAGATGAGCAGTGAGTCTGTTGAACTAATAACTGAGGGGGAGGAGAACGGGAGTCAGTCTGACCTGGGCGGGGCTTTTCCACAGTGGCATTAAGGCGGATTAACCCGGACAGTGAGGGGTTAACGATGCCGAGGGTAAGTGTGTGTGTTAGAGGGGCATTCAGCGCCGTGGGTTCTAATCCTGCTGTAGGAACCCCGTAGGGTCGGGTCTTCTATCTGCTACATCTCATGTAAATGAATCCTGATCGGGGTAATTTGTTTTATAAATCCCCCTCCCCCCCTTTTTTTTTGTATCTTAGAAAAAGAACCTGTTAGGGACTAAGGTCATGGTTGGGGGGGGGGGGGTTCTCATGCCCATGCCCATGCCCATCCAGGGGAGAAGGTTCCAGGCACTGGGCAGATACACGTAGGACAGGGCGCCAATCCATCACTGGGCACATACGCACTCACATAGACTATATAGGGGCAATTTAGAGCCGCCAATTAACCTCGACTTTATGTTTTTGGACTGTGGGAGGAAGCCCGTGCAGACACGGGGAGAACATGCAAACTCCACCCAGATTGGGATTCGAACCTGGATCGCCAGCACTGAGAGGAGAACATGCTAAACTCTACACCACCGTGCCGCACCTTTATTAAACAGAAATAAATAAATAATAAGTAAATAAATAAAGGCGGCACGGTGGCTTAGTGGTTTAGCATGTTCTCCTCTTAGCGCTAGGGATTCCCGGTTCGAATCCCCATCTGGGTGGAGTTTCCATGTTCTCCCCGTGTCTGCGTGGGTTTCCTCCGGGTTCTCCGGTTTCCTCCCACAGTCCAAAAACATGGATCAAGTCAATTGAGTTCTCAAAATTGCCCCATATAGAGTATGTGTGTGAGTGAGTGTGCGCCCAGCGATGGATTGGCGCCTTGTCTGCCCAGCGCCCGAAACGTTCTCCCCTGGATGGGCATGGGGAACCCCACCGCGACCCTTATAGAGGATAAAGCGGGAGATAATGAATGAATGAATAAATAAATGAAAATGCCAAACAAAAAAATGTCCACCTCACTGACTGTGTGATAAAGCAATGAGGTACGCGAGGGCGTGGCATTATTATAAATAAATAACATAAGGAGGTGTTATTAGTCTTGATGTGTAGTGCAGCACAGCTCCACCTCTGTCCCGTGATTTATTTACGATAATACACAACCTCGGGTGTGTTATTGCTTTTATAAAACGCTCACAAACATTCATTCATCCATTATCTCCCGCTTTATCCTCTATCAGGGTAGCGGTGGGGTTCCCCATGCCTATCCAGGGGAGAACGTTTCGGGCGCTGGGCAGATACACCCAGGACAGGGCGCCAATCCATCGCTGGGCACACACTCACTCACACAGACACACTCTATATGGGGCAATTTTGAGAAATCAATTAACTTGATCCAAGTTTTTGGACTGTGGGAGGAAACCGGAGAACCCGGAGGAAACCCACGCAGACACGGGGAGAACATGGAAACTCCACCCAGATGGGGATTCGAACCGGGAATCCCTAGCGCTGAGAGGCGAACGTGCTAAACCACTAAGCCACTGTGCCGCTCACAAACACACGATAATAAAAAAACAAGGTTCGATTTCGTTAATAATCTGCACGTCTTTTGGGAAATAACCTTTTTTTCATTATGGTTTCTCAAAAAATCAAGTGCCATCTAGTGGCCAAACGATAGACTACAGTTGATAAAAACCATTGGGTAAATAATGTATTGTATTTCGCGCCCTGATACGAATGCACTCAGAGGGGTGTGTCATTGTCGATGACGTCACGGCTGGACACACGTCTCAGCCAATCGGATCGAAGGACCCGCCCCGACCGTCATTCTTTCCTCTGAATGCTTTCCCTCAGAACCTGAACCAGAACCCTCGCACGCTCTTACCCAAGTTCTTCGGCCTGTACTGCATCCAGTCCGGCGGGAAGAACATCCGCATCGTGGTGATGAACAACGTTCTGCCGCGCGTCTTCCGCATGCACCTGAAGTTCGACCTGAAAGGCTCCACCTACAAGCGCCGGGCGTCCAAGAAAGAGCGTGAGAAGTCCAAACCCACCTACAAAGACCTGGACTTCATGCAGGACGTGCAGGACGGACTGCTGCTGGACACGGACACCCACAGCGCGCTGGTCAAGACCCTGCAGAGGGACTGCCTGGTGAGTCCCCACACCGTCAAACTGTTCAGAGTGGAGAAGGAATCCATTCTCCATCCATCCATCATCTCCTGCTTCATCCTCTATTAGGGTCGGGGGGGGGGGGTAGGGGGGGGGTGTTCCCATGCCCATCCAGGGGAGAACGTTTCGGGTGCTGGGCAGATACACCCGGGACAGGGGGGTAATCTATCACTGGACACACACTCACTCACACAGACAGACACACTCTATATGGGGCAATTTGGAGAACCTTGATCCATGTTTTTGGACTGTGGGAGGAAACCCACACGGACACGAGTGTCTATGTTCTCCCCGTGTCATCGTCGATTTCTGGTTCTCCGGTTTCCTCCCATAGTCCAATACATGGATTTAAGGTAAATTCTATAACTTGCCACATACATTTCCCCATCTAAATTGCCCCATATAGAGTGTGTGTGTCTGTGTGAGTGAGTGTGTGCCCTGCAATAGATTGGTGCCCTGTCCTGGGTGTATCTGCCCAGCGCCTGAACACGTTCTCCCCTGGATGGACCCCCTAACCCCACTACCCCCCCCCCCCCAATAGACCCTAATAGAGGATTAAGGGAAGGACAATTTATGAATGAACTACTCGGGGGGGGGGGGGGGGGGGGGGGGGGGGGGGGGGGGGGGGGGGGGGGGGGGGGGGGGGGGGGGGGGGGGGGGGGGGGGGGGGGGGGGGGGGGGGGGGGGGGGTGTGTGTGTGTGTGTGTGTGTGTGTGTGTGTGTGTGTGTGTGTGTGTGTGTGTGTGTGTGCGTCTAGGTCCTGGAAAGCTTTAAAATCATGGACTACAGTCTGCTCCTGGGCGTCCACAACGTGGACCAGGCTGAGCGCGAGCAGACGGACGGCTCTCAGAGCAGCAGCGATGAGAAGAAGCCGGCCGCCCTGCGAGCGCTCTACTCCACTGCCATGGAGTCTATTCAGGGCGGGGCTGCCTGCGGAGACTCCATCGACACCGAGGACACGTACGTCACACACACACACACACACACACACACACACACACACACATCTGTTCTAAAAGTCAATAATAAAATATGAGTCAATAATGTAAATGTCATTATTAACTGTAACTGTATACAGTGAGGCGGCACGGTGGCTTAGTGGTTTAGCATGTTCTCTCAGCGCTAGGGATTCCCGGTTCGAATCCCAATCTGGGTGGAGTTTCCATGTTCTCCCTGTGTCCGCGTGGGTTTCCTCCGGGTTCTCCGGTTTCCTCCCACAGTCCAAAAACATGGATCAAGTCAATTGAGTTCTCTAAATTGCCCCATATAGAGTGTGTCTGTGTGAGTGTGTGAGTGTGTGCCTAGCGATAGGTTGGTGTCCTGTCCTGGGTGTATCTGCCCAGTGCCCGAAACGTCCTCCTCTGGATGTGCATGGGGAACCCCCCCCCCCCCACGACCCTAATAGAGAATAAAGCGGAAGTTAATGAATGGGTGGATGTATACAGTGTTTATATAGCGTGAACATCACAGAGGAAGTGATGTCATGGTCACGTGATGGAGTGTTTCTCTGTATCTTTGTAGAATGGGCGGGATCCCAGCGGTCAGTGGGAAGGGGGAGAGGTTGCTGCTGTTCATCGGCATCATCGACATTCTGCAGTCGTACAGGTACGTTAGGACCAGCATGACCTTCAAGATTCCAGAAAATGTTATTATCATTAATATCACACGCGGAACACGAGATAAGAACGAAATCATGGGTCACGGACCCCGATTACCCCGTTATTCTAAAGTTATCATTAAAATTTACATTTTAATTTAATTTAATTTACATTTTAAAGAAGAAAATGATTTTTTTTTTTTTTTGTAATTTTTTTAAAAATACAAAAATACAGTATATAGATATGTGTAATATAATATACAACTACAGATATAAACATAATATAGAATATTTTAACTATAAATATATGTATATACAGTATATAAAATAAATTTAAGAATATATATACACTAAGGGCGGCACGGTGGCTTAGTGGTTTAGCATGTTCTCCTCTCAGCACTAGGGATTCCCGGTTCGAAGCCCCATCTGGGTGGAGTTTCCATGTTCTCCACGTGTCCGCGTGGGTTTCCTTCGGGTTCTCCGGTTTCCTCCCACAGTCCAAAAACATAGATCAAGGGCAACTGAATTCTCCAAATTGCCCCATATAGACTCTGCCGGTTTGTGTCAGTGTGTGCCCAGCGATGGATTGCCCCCCTGTCCTGGGTCTATCTGCCCAGCTCTCGAACCGGTCTCCCATGGATGGGCATGGGGAACCCCACCGCGACCTTATTAAACTATATAAAAAAGTAGTATACAATAATTATGAATTTAAAATATAAATATAGCAGCATATAAATGTATATAAACGGTACATGTGAGGTGAGACGATGGTGGGGTGATGATGTGAACACCTTGTTAGATGGAGTTTGAGTCTTGTTAAGCTAAATGACCTCAAATGACCTCGAGGACGACTGAATATCCTATAGACCTCAGTGTTTATTAAGGGTGTGGCTGCTCATTGGTGGGTTTTAGATCTGCTATCCTGGAGTTTAATGAGTCCGGGTTGCCAGTGTGGGCGTTTTTGGGCGAGGCCTGTGCCCTTCACCGCACAGGAGGTGCGACGGTCTGCGGCTGTCGAGCGCAGCCGTCACACTGGACCGAACGTGCAACCACAACATGCTCTGCTCCTCCACCCGGTCGGCCGGAGGTCACGTTCTACAGGACCAGAAGCCAAAACATCACCTTTAAGGTTAAACCAAAGCTCGTTAGGAATCAGGAGACGCCCCACTCAGCCGCCTCGTTACGTTTCTGTAATGAAGAGATGTGTGTCAGAACGTCTAAACCTCGAAATGTCAATACAGAACCCGTCAAAGGTTTGGACACGCCCCCTTTGTCCTCCACTTACCATAGAGATGGAGTTTGTAGTTCTACAATCACAGACTGTAGTCCATCTGTGTTCTGTTGGTTCTCTGTTGGTCAGCAGCATCACAGAACAGGTATCTTTTGGGTGGTGGATTGTTTGTTGTCAGTTCTGCAGTTTTGTCGTCATGACGATGTTGAGTCGCTCATTTTAAACCGATTTTTAACATTTTTAATCGCAATTAATCACAAAAAGCGATTAATCGGCTTCGTCCCCTCATTGTGGGACCTAATGGACGTACTCCACAGGTGTAGAACAGGAACCGAAGCCTTCGTTTTGGACGACTGAATGCTGTTATCTGTTCCCGTGCACCACCTTTGGCTGGTGGAGTCCTTCTAAAAGTTCTGATCTTAAACATCTACCACCTTTAAACTGAACCCGAGTGGAGACTCTGGAACCCGGTTCCCTCATTTAAAGAGTGGACCTCTTACCATACAGATGGACTTTGTAGTTCTACAATTCCAGACTGTAGTCCATCTGTGTTCTGTTGGTTCTCTGTTGGTCAGCAGCATCACAGAACAGGTATCATTTGGGTGGTGGATTGTTTGTTGTCAGTTCTGCAGTGACACTGATGTGGTGAGGGGGGTTTTAGTGCAGCAGTGCTGCTGGAGGTTCAGTTCTCCACCTCAGTCACACTGCTGGGATAGGACTAATGCCCCCACCCAATAACCCCTGCTCTGTGGTGGTACTATTGGGGTTCTGACCATTAGAACAGAGTACACAGTATGTACTGTAGAACACACACAGATGGACTACAGTCTGGAATTGTAGAACTACAAAGTCCATCTGTACAGAAAGTGGAACTGAGAACATGGACAGTGATTGGAGCAGAAAGGGGGCGTGTCCTAACGGTTCTCTGGTTGTGT
The DNA here is from genome assembly GCA_019802435.1 of Corydoras maculifer. Classification (NCBI taxonomy): domain Eukaryota; kingdom Metazoa; phylum Chordata; class Actinopteri; order Siluriformes; family Callichthyidae; genus Corydoras; species Corydoras maculifer. The sequence continues at coordinate 499,522 of JAFMOD010001241.1, read as the reverse complement.
GTGATTGGTGTAGGGGTTTTAAAGGGTTTTATTTGTGTGTGTGTTTTCAGACTCATTAAGAAGCTGGAGCACACGTGGAAGGCGCTGGTTCATGATGGAGTGAGTATGAGTCGACTCTTCGCTTCCGTTTGGGTTCCGCGCTCTGATTCGCGTCGTTGCCCAGAGAAGCCGGTTCGTCCCGATGTAGACGGGATGTTGCGTGATACGTTAGATGAACGTTCTCCGAGGCTGAAGAGGGTCAAGTCCGTGTGAATTTATTGGCGTTGCAATAACGACAATAGTTTAAAGTTACACCAAGGAGAAGAACCAAGACGCGGGCGGCACGGCGGTGTGGAGTTCAGCACGTTTGCCTCTCAGCACTAGGGATTCCCGGTTCGAATCCCGATCTGGGTGGAGTCTCCATGTCCTCCCCGTGTCCGCGTGGGTTTCCTCCAGGTTCTCCGGTTTCCTCCCACAGTTTAAAAATCATGGATCGAGGTCAATTGAATTCTCCAAATTGCCCCATATAAAGTGTTTGTGTGTGAATTGAGTGTGTGTACAGTGATAGATTGCCCCCCTGTCCTGGGTGTAATCTAGCAAAAGATAATTAATGGATAAATTGGATTTGGATTGGTGCCCTGTCCTGAGTGTATCTGCCCAGGGCCCAAAGCATTCTTCCCTAGATGGGCATTGGGAACCCCCCCCCCCCCATCCAGGGGAGAACAGGCACTGGGCAGATACACCCAGGACAGGGCACCAATCTATCGCACACACAGGGCACACACTTACTCACACAAACACACACACACACACACACACACTATATAGGGGCACATGAGAGCATTCAATTCACCTTGAATCCATGTTTTTTGGACTGTGGGAGGAAACCGGAGAACCAGGAGGAAACCCACACTGACATGGGGAGAACATGCAAACTCTTTAAAGTGTTTAGTGCTGATTTTTAATCTGATCTATAGATTAACAGTCTGATCATTCACGTCTGAATAACGGACCTGGCGCCCGGCTGGGTAACTATCCCCCCCCCCCCCCCCCCCCCCCATCCCCGGCTCGCATGTCCACGGCCAGCGGCTCCGGATCACGTGAGGTTCTTCTGATACGGAACGCTTGGGTTCGGTTCCGCCGCAAATCCACTGATAGGATCTCAGCATGCGTCTCCGCTGTCACTCGTTATTCGGTTCCGTTGTCCTACGTCACCCGTCTGTGTCTCCTCTGTCCGCAGGACACGGTGTCGGTGCACCGCCCGAACTTTTACGCCGACCGGTTCTACAAGTTCATGAGTTCCACGGTGTTCAAGAGGAGCTCCTGTAAGAATACATCACGTTCTACACCAGTGATCCTCCACCTTAATAATTTTCCCATAAGTCAGTGGGGGGGAAGAATCACGTGACCCCTCGGTTATCGAGTGTGATGCATGTATGTCGTCGTCGTGACGATGTTGAGTCGCCCATTTTAAACCGATTTTAACATTTTTAATCGCGATTAATCGCAGAAAACGATTAATCGGCTTCGTCCCCTCATTGTGGAACCTAATGGACGTACTCCACAGGTGTAGAACAGGAACCGAAGCCTTCGTTTTGAACGATGGAATGCGTTTAACTGTGTGGAAACACTTTAGGGAAGGCCCTTATCTGTTCCCGTGCACCACGTTTGGACCATGAGGACCCAGCTGGTGGAGTCCACCTTAAAAGTCCATCCATCACCTTTAAACTGAGCTCGAGTGGAGACTCTGGAACCCGGTTCTCTCATTTAAAGAGTGGACCATTTATTATCCAGTGGCCCTCCCCCTTTACAGTTGCATGGGGCAATTTTCCCATGAGTCAGTGGTGGGGAAAATGACGTGGATACGAAATACCGGAACAGATAAGGGCCTTCCCCAAAGTGTTTCCACCCAGAGATCGCATTCAATTGTTCAAAAAGGTTCTATTCCTCATTACAGTCATTATTCTGTGCCGTATTCCAATGATGCACGGTGGCTTAGTGGTTTAGCATGTTCTCCTCTTAGCACTAGGGATTCCCGGTTGGAATCCCCATATGGGTGGAGTTTCCATGTCCTCCCCGTGTCCGCGTGGGTTTCCTCCGGGTTCTCCGGTTTCCTCCCACAGTCCAAAAACATGGATCGAGGTCAATTGAATTCTCCAAATTGCCCCATATAGAGTGTGTCTGTGTGAGTGAGTGTGTCCCCGGCGATGGATTGGCGCCCTGTCCTGGGTCTATCTGCCCAGCGCCCGAAACGTTCTCCCCTGGATGGGCATGGGGAACCCCACCGCGACCCTAATAGAGGATAAAGCGGAAGATAATGATGGTTGAAAATGTTCGTAAGGTCGACTTAACATCGTCAGGACGGCATTCGTTTATAATACTTACGCAAAAATGCGTATCATCCCCCGCAAGAGGCGCAACTTTCACGGAACAAAAATAAAGAAATAAATAGATAAATAAAGTTCCGCTTGCAGCGCACTCGTCTCTTTACTTTGTTCTGACGTAAAAGCCTAGTTTATTATGTTCTTTAAAAGACACAGACTTTCACTAAACAGTTTAATATTCTGTGTTCTAAAGAATAATGTGTCAACGACCCTCATTGTTTATTTGTAATTATTGTTTATACAATTATAATCGTATAATCGTGATTATTTTTTTAGATGATAATCGTCTCATCCGTAGTCCCGATCCAGCTGTCCGTGTGATGCTCTTGTGTTAGAACGGGTTCCATGTCCGTAACGTTCTCCTTCCCTGTCCACAGCGCTCAAATCCTCGCCCTCCAAGAGGGGCCGTGGTGTGCTGGCGTTGCCCAAAAGCAGCGGGCCCGGAGCGGCCTGGTCGGCCAGCCAGCTTCCCTCAGAGCGCGACCACAACATCTACGACCTGAGAGGCGCTCGCAGCTTCCCTGTGCTGGAGAACGAAGGTACGCTGACCCGCCAAGCTTCTCTGACTCTGTGTACGGGGTAAATGGGAGGGGCTGTTTCGGGGGCGGAGGGGGGGAACCCGGTCTCGAACCTGTGACCAACATTGGAGGGAAAATTAGGGAGGATGGTTTGGATGTACGCTGAGGAAGGATGAAGGGTTATGTTGGCAAAAGGATGCTGAGGGTGGAGCCACCAGGCAGGTGGAGGAGGGGCAGGACAATCAGGAGGTTCATGGACGTGTTGAGGGAGGACATGCAGAGGGGTCGGGGTGTGGGATGATTTATTGACAGATAGCTTTTACGCTGAACGTCTTGATCTCGGATAGCTGTGCATCCACGGGTAGCATTGGAATGCTGATTTAGAGTTTCTCTCGCAGGCCTGCAGCCCTGCACGCCTCCATCGTTCGAGGAAGCCACCACGGCCTCGGTGGCCACCACTCTGTCATCCAACACGTCCATATCCATCCCAGAGCGATCTCCATCCGACACGGCCGAGCACCCGCGCTACAGGTGAGCACCACCACGTTCACCATCATCAGCCACCTTTACACCTAAACACCTTTAAAGTGTTTACATCACTGTCCTTGTATATCCTGAAAATGCTGGGTTCTAACAGGGTCTCTATT
>JAFMOD010001241.1:419860-484820 GCA_019802435.1 Corydoras maculifer | reverse complement strand
TTTTATTTTTTACAACAGGTATTTGTTAAAGGTATTTGTTAAATTGCCCCATATAGTGTGTGTCTGTGTGAGTGAGTGTGTGCCCAGTGATAGATTGGTGTCCTGTCCTGGGTGTATCTGCCCAGCACCCGAACCCCCCCGGACCCTAATAGAGGATAAAGCGGAAGCTAATGGATGACTAAATCATGAGCACCTTTAGGAGGGCGAGCCGAATGTCTGAGCTGACATGTTGGGAAACTATTTATATTTACGCACTGTACACATACAGACCACTTTAGTAGGTTCTCCTCGTTTCGTCCATTGCGTCACCTCCACATACTGTATAGATGGAGGTGGTAGTTCTATAGTTACAGACTGTAGTTCACCTGTACGTGTCTGTGTATTAGTTAAACACAGAGAGGTTCGAACCCGAGTTCGCCAGGTGTGGGCAATGCCTCTAACCCTCACTGCTACACCGAGAATCATCCACCACCCTGATAATCTTGAATGGTGAGGGTCCTGATCATCTACACCAGGGGTGGGCAAACTGTGGCCCACGAGCCGGATGTGGCCCGTTAGGCTTTTTAATCGGCCCCCATGAACGTGTCCAAATCCTATTATTAAAAGATTAAACTTATTAGGTGGCACGGTGGCTTAGTGGTTTAGCATGTTCTCCTCTCAGCTCTAGGGATTCCCGGTTCGAATCCCAATCGGGGTGGAGTTTCCATGTTCTCCCCGTGTCGGCGTGGGTTTCCTCCCACAGTCCAAAAACATGGATCGAGTCAATTGAGTTCTCCAAATTGCCCCATATAGAGTGTGTCTATGTGTGTGTGTGTGTGCCCAGCGATGGATCGGCGTCCTGTCCTGGGTGTCCAGCACCTGAAACGTTCTCCCCTGGATGGGCATGGAGAACCCCCCCCCCTCCCCGCGACCCTAATAGAGGATAAAGTGGAAGATAATGGAGGGATAAATGTATTAGATCATTTTACCCTGCTATACCTGCATTCCGCCAATAGATGGTGCACTCCACGCTTTCTGTTTTTTATTTCTCCGCTTTGCCTTTTATTTAAATTAAGTGGACCAAAGAAAAGAGTCCCAAAGTTTGCACCCCCCCCCAACAAAGTGCACGGTTTGTCTGTAGGTTTTTCGGGATCGTAACTCTCGTCGTCCGGCGTTTCAAAAACTCAACCCTTGACCTTCATTTCTCCTCCAAACGAGCAGCGACGTCCAGTCCGAGGATCCGGTTTCCATAGAAACAGCTTTTTGACTTGATTTTAATCCAGTGGATCGTCTTCGACGTTCTGATTCGTCACCCCGTTTAACCTTCCGAGGCGTTTCCATGGCAACGTCCCACCGCGTGACAAACTGCCTTCTTGAGCCGGATCGTTTCCATGGAAACGGGACGCTCCTCGCCGGCGTCCGTGTGGATGCTGTGTGGTTGTAGCTGCGGCGCTCCATCGGCGCGTTCGGGTCAACGGGACGGCTGCGAGGGAGCGTCCTCGTCCTGTAGGGCAGTGTCCCCACGGTCCGCGTGTAACGCCGTACTGTCTGCGTGTGGATCCATGCGTGGGGGGTGTGTGTGTGTGTTTTGTAAAGTGCGCCACCTACGGTTCCTCCTGACGTTGCATGTACTCAGCCGCTGATATATAAATCTATAAAGCCGTGGCGTCCGTGTCCCTGTGTCCGTGTCCCTGTGTCCGTGTCCCTGTGTCCGTACAGATTGCTGGAAGGTGACGGTGTAAAACAAACTAAATAAACGTGTTGCTGGATTATCTGACCGTGTGTTCCTTCTCGGGTCGTTTTGAAGAAAGGATTCTGATTGGGGCTGGTGGTTTAGCATGTTCTCCTCTCAGCACTAGGGATTCCCAGTTCGAATCCCCATCTGGGTGGAGTTTCCATGTTCTCCCCGTGTCTGCGTGGGTTTCCTCCGGGTTCTCCGGTTTCCTCCCACAGCCCAAAAACATGGAGCAAGGTCAATTGAATTCTCCAAATTGCCCCATATAGAGTGTGTATGTGTCTGTGTGAGTGTGTGTCCAGTGATAGATTGGCGCCCTGTCCTGGGTCTATCTGCCCAGCGCCCGAGACGTTCTCCCCTGGATGGGCATGGGGAACCCCACCGCGACCCTAATAGAGGATAAAGCGGAAGATAATGGATGCATTATTGTCTAAGGCAGCATGGTGGCTTAGTGGTTTAGCATGTTCTCCACTCAGCGCTAGGGATTCCCGGTTTGAATCCCAATCTGGGTGGAGTTTCCGTGTTCTCCCCGTGTCTGCGTGGGTTTCCTCCGGGTTCTCCGGTTTCCTCCCACAGTCCAAAAACATGGATCAAGGTTTAGAGTGTGTGCCCAGTGATAGATTGCCCCCCTGTCCTGTGTATTTCTGCCCCCGCGACACTAATAGAGGATAAAGCGGAAGATAATGGATGGATGGATTCTGATTGGACGGGTTCCTCGCGTGTGTTTTTCAGTTTAGAGCCCTCACTCGGCTCAGGAACAGCGCCGCCGCGGCCTCCTCGAACTCCCCCTGCCCCATGCCCGCGCCTCCCTGCTGCCCGCCGCCGGAGCGCGCCATGATGCGGGCCAGCTCCGCGGGCGAGAGCTTGGCGCCGGCCTGCAGGAAGCGCGTGGCATCGGCGCCGTGGGCCGTGCGCAGGGCGTCTCGCAGGGCCTCCAGCACGGCGAGGCAGACGCCGCGCTCCGCCGGCCGCCCGCTGCCGCTCAGCACACCCGAGTACAGCCGGCGCGCCCTGCACACGTACTCGGCGAAGGCGGCGCACGTGGTCACGGCCTGCCGGAACGACTCGAACGCCACCGCCTCGTAGTCGCGGCAGCGCAGGCGCCGCAGCAGGGGGTCGGCCGCCGCCGCCGACAGGCCACGGGTGCTGCACATGCAGCGCAGGGTCTCGTTATGCAGGCGGCCGATCACGCCGCCGGGGGCGCGTCCGTGAAGCGCGCAACCGCCGCGGCTCAGCAGGTCGTAGGCCACGCGGATGTTGTTGGAGAAGGCGGGTCTGGAAGACAACACAGGAGTTAATAATAAAAACGTGAGACGCGATGACGTCATGGGCAGCTTAGTGGTTTAGCATGTTCTCCTCTCAGCGCTAGGGAGTCCCGGTTTGATGGTGGACCGCCTCCAAAACAGTTCCAGAGAGATGGATGTATATTTGTTCTCTAAACTATAATAAATACAATTTATTCCTATATTAATAAAACTACCGCGGCACAGTGGCTTAGTGGTTTAGCATGTTCTCCTCTCAGCGCTAGGGATTCCTGATTCGAATCCCAATCTGGGTGGAGTTTGCATGTCCTCCCTGTGTCCACGTGGGTTTCCTCCGGGTTCTCCGGTTTCCTCCCACAGTCCAAAAACATGGATCAAGTCAATTCATTCATTTATTATCTCCCGCTTTACCCTCTATTAGGGTCGGGATGCCCATCCCCATGCCCATCCAGGGAAGAACGTTTCGGGCGCTGGCAGATACACCCAGGACAGGACACCAATCCATCGCTGGGCACACACTCACTCACACAGACACACTCTATATGGGGCAATTTGGAGAATTTAATTGACCTTGATCCATGTTTTTAGACTGTGGGAGGAACCTGGAGGAAACCCACGCGGACGCGGGGAGAACATGGAAACTCCACCCCGATGGGGATTCGAACCGGGAATCCCTAGTGCTGAGAGGCGAACATGCTAAACCACTAAGCCCCCTCAAGGTCAATTCAATTCTCTAAGTGAGTGAGTGAGTGTCTCACACGTTTTCAGCGCCTGAAAACGTTCTCTCCAAACTGCGACCCTAGTAGAGGATAAAGCAGAAGATGATGGATGTCAAGTGAAGTGTAGCTACTAATCCTAAGACTAATCAGAGCTTCTGAAGACACACAAGAACCACCAACGACATGAATAGATGGACTACAAAACGTTTACTGTAGAACTACAAAGTCCAGGTGGAGCTGAACAGACAATGAGGAGAAATAAGGGGGTGGATCTAATAAAGTGGCGGTGATAATTATTATGTTTATTAATTATTAAGTGGCCGGTGATAAATATTATTATATAATTACGGTGATAATAAATAATAATTATTATTATTGATAAAAACCCATGCAGGAGAACATGCAAATGAACACTTAAAGATCGATACCGGAGTGAATGATGCGCGGAGCTCAGGTGCCACAGCGCCATGTCCAGCAGCTGCCGCTCCTCCGCCCCGCGCTGCGGCTCCGCGCCTCCGCCGGCTCCATCCTCGCGTTCCGCGGCCGCGCTCCCGCCGCTGTCCGCCTGCAGGGCCTCGTTGCTGAAGTGTTCGGAGAGGAAGGCGAGCGGCTGCTCGGGCCGGACCTCCAGCAGCTTGAGCAGCGCCCCGCTGAGCAGCGCGTCCGCGCCGGACTGACACAGGAACTCCTCATCGCTCTCCGCTTTGACCGGCTTCACGTCCGCCGCGGCTCCGGCACCGAGACCGGGACAGGCACCGGGACAGGCACGCCGTCTGTCCGCCATCACAGCGCCGCGTCCCGGCTCCTCACAGCTCCACTGACCGGGACAACCAACAACGCAACGGACCGGACAGCGCGCATGCGCAATCAATCCCAAATGGCGATGCTCAACAAACCCGCCCTCTAGTGCACTTCGTTTTACAACATTAGCTGTTTAAAATTCGGCCGAGGACCTCATTCATTCATTATCCCCCGCTTTATCCTCTATTAGGGTCGCGGGGAGGGGGGGGGGTGTCCATGCCCATTCAGGGGAGAACGTCTCGGGCGCTGGGCAGATAGACCCAGGACAGGGCGCCAATCTATCGCTGGGCACACACTCACTCACACAGACACACTCTATATGGGGCAATTTGGAGAACTCAATTGACTTGATCCATGTTTTTGGACTGTGGGAGGAAACCGGAGAACCCGGAGGAAACCCACGCGGACACGGGGAGAACATGGAAACTCCACCCAGATGGGGATTCGAACAGGGAATCCCTAGTGCTGAGAGGAGAACATGCTAAACCACTAAGCCACCGTGCCGCCCTGGTCGAGGACCTATTTTTCCATTTTGACTAGTACTACTACAGTAACTAACCAATTATCTATTGATCACTTATCGCCTTCTGGTCAATACCGGCCACTTTATTAGGAACGATTATCATTATTAGGTTTATTGTTTAGGCACGGTGGCTTAGTGGTTTAGCATGTTCTCCTCTCAGTGCTAAGGATTCCCGGTTCGAATCCCAATCTGGTTGGAGTTTCCATGTCCTCCCCGTGTCCGCGTGGGTTTCCTCCGGTTTCCTCCCACAGTCCAAAAACATGGACCAAGGTCAAATGAATCCTCCAAATTGCCCCATATGGAGTGTGTCTGTGTGAGTGTGTGTCCAGTGATAGGTTGGCGTCCAGTCCTGGGTGTATCTGCCCAGCGCCCAAAACGTTCTCCTTTGGATGGGCATGGGGAACCACCCCAAGATATATTGTATCTTACTGGCGTCATCTGTGGGCTCCATTCATATCTCGCACCCTTCCTCACACACGACCTCCACAAAGTCCAGGTGGTGAATGGATCTCAGCACCACAGTGAAACTGACGGGGTGGTGGTGGTGGTGTGGTAGTCCACAGCTCCACCTTTAAGAAGTAAAAACAGAGACAAAAGTTCACTGTCTGAAGCGTCCACACAGAACGGATCTTCGTTGTCCCCAAGTGGGACTCGAACCCGGGACCCTCTAGCTGTTTGGTGGAGGTGTTAACCGTTGCACCACCGGTTTTACACAATGATTGCAAACACTTCCTACAAATCACACATCTGTATTTTAAGCATTACAGTTTAATAGCCATTATGACACAACCAGCGCTGATTACATCTCAAACTATTCCATCACCTTCCTGCTCGCTTTATCAGGTTCTTCTTTCTATTTAATTAGTATGACTAAACATATTTTGTAATCCTATAATTAGACTCAGTAGACTAATTCATAGGTTTCTCTACATTAGAATTTTAATTTAGAATTGAACCCTGTTCTCTGGACAGAGCAGGTAATAACTGAGTGGTTGATGATCAGTACTGCAGTGACAGTTGTGGCGTAGATCAGAAACAGCAGTAAAATTCACCAAGTAAAAAGTAAATGTCTTACCACCAGCAACCTGTAGGTGGAGCTGATACAACAGCAGATAAGTGCAAAAACCACGACGTGTTATTATTAAAGTGGCATATTCAATGAGGTCTGTGGAATTCTGTACAAATTCAGAGGCCGTAACATCTGGAGCTTAGTGGAAATATTACAGTATAAACGCTGCAATGTTAAGGAAATGTGGGCGTGTCTCATCGCACTAAACTCTTCTGGTCACTGATGGCATTACACGCCATGCAGAGGTAACCGTTGGCGACCGTTTGCTGTTCTTTCACGGCCATGTGGCTCTGCGTTCTGTTTGTCTCACAGCTGGGTGTGAAGCTTTTCGTCATCTTGTGCTCGAGCTGCATGTGGTTCTGAGGGGGGAGACCGAGACAGGCCCTGTGGAACACAAACGAAAAAACAACAAAGAATTATGATTCAGCAAGGGCGGCACGGTGGCTTAGTGTTTTAGCATGTTCTCCTCTCAGCGCTAGGGGTTCCCGGTTCGAAACCCCATCTGGGTGGAGTTTGCATGTTCTCCCTGTGTCTGCGTGGGTTTCCTCCGGGTTCTCCGGTTTCCTCCCACAGTCCAAAAACATGGATCAAGTCAATTGAGTTCTCCAAATTGCCCCATATAGAGTGTGTGTGTGTGAGTGTGTGCCCAGCGATGGATTGGTGCCCTGGATGGCCATGTGGACCCCCCCCCGTCCCTGATATAGGATAAAGTGGAAGATAATGGATGGATGAATGATTCAGCAACTATTTTTTTCCTCTACTGTATGTAGAGAAACAGACGTACGACAGTCGTGTAATTGTATTAATACAATCTGAACGGTGGAACTGAAAATGTTACTAATAAAGTGGCCAGTGAGTGTAAACATAAGTTAGACTACAGTACTAATTAGTAGAAAGTAATAGACGTCCCATGTGAGATTTGTTAATTTAAATGAAAATAAGTGTAAAAATAAAATATCAGTAATAATTAGATGAACATAAAACATTTAACATTACAAACAAAAGACAACCCCAGCTTGCGTTCACACTCGCACCTCATGATGTTTTCAATGCAGGCTCTTTGGCGGAAGAATGCGTTGATGACCGGTGCCCCTGGTGGAACGAGCGGGGCTTTGCAGAGGAAGCTGAGCAGTGACAGCACACTGTGGAAGGACTGGAAGGATGAGTCGTGCTGAGAGCAGAAGCTGATCCTCTGACAGAGTTCAGTCAGGACGAGCAGGTCCAGGATAATGGGGGCAGCCAGCAGCGAGTCCTAAAATCCAAGAGCAACCGCACAACGCGTTATTCAGAACCAAAGCTTCAGTCGATCACAAAGAACTGCTGGGTGATGCACTTCCTTCAAAAACACCAGGTTTAGAAAGTTAAATCAAATTTTCAAAGTAGGCGGCATGGTGGCTTAGTGGTTTAGCATGTTCTCCTCTTAGCACTAGGAATTCCCGGTTCGAATCCCCATCTGGGTGGAGTTTTCATGTTCTCCCCGTGTCCGCGGGGGTTTCCTCCTGGTTCTCCAGTTTCCTCCAACAGTCCAAACACATGGATCAAGTCAATTGAGTTTTCCAAAATGCCCCATATAGAGTGTGTCTGTGTGAGTGAGTGTGTGCCCAGCGATGGATTGGCGCCAGGCCCTGGGTCTATTTGCCCAGCGCCCGAAACGTTCTCCCCTGGATGGGCATGAGGAACCCCACCACGACCCTAATAGAGGATAAAGCGGAAGATAATGAATGAATAAATGAATGAATGAATATCACATGTGGTACATGAGATAAGAACGAAATTATGGGTCACGGACCCCGATTACCCTTATTTTAAAGTTATGACTTAAATTTTAATTTTAAAGAAGAAAATGATTTTTTTTTTTTTTTTTTTATAAAAATACAGTATATGGATATGTAAAAATATAATAATATACAACTATGAATATATCACTATGAATATATATAATATACAAATACAGATTTAAATATAATATAGAATATTTTAACTATAAATATATGTATATACAGTATATAAAATAAATTTAAGAATATATATACACAATAAACTTATATATAAAAAATATATATACACTATAAACTTGAAGTTTATTACTCAACACTGACTCAGTAGGAGGAGAGAATGGGAATGTAGGTGAAGGGTGAGATTTGTGGGTAAAAGGTTACGCCGCTGGAAACTCACTTCACAAGTGTTGTGCAGAGCGATGGTGTTCGTGCCGCCCATCATTATCTCCGATGTGTACTCATCCATCGCCCGCTTGCTGTCTCCCACACAGGGAACGTACTTAATAACCACCTGGAGCCAAAGGAGTCACATGACACAGGTCAAAAAGGTTGACTAATTGTCAGTCTTGTAAACGAGACAATGGAATATCCATCAAAATCATTAAAACTGCTTTTAACCACGTAGTTTCAGCTGAACTTCGCTAAGTTTCATCGCCACAGATGTAAAACAGAAAATAAAACAAGGAGTCTGCAGTGTATTTCGGACAGTTCTTTGTTTCCATCTGTGTGGGATCGAAAATTTGACACTGCCCACTTTTCTTTGGTTCGCTTATTTTTTACAAACGGGAACAAAAGACAAAGCAATGAAATAAAGTAGAACATAAAACACAAAAAACTCTATTAGGAAAACACAGGTATAGCAGGGAAAAGGAATGCAAGAAAGATCTAATAATAGAATATTAAGATATAGTTTGGACAAGTTCAGGGGGCCGGATTAAAAAGCCTAAAGGGCCACATCTGGCCCACGGGCCATAGTTTGCCTACCCCTGGACTACACACTCGCTCACACAGACACATACACACTATATAGAACCAATTTAGTTGACTAACACAGTTAACACAATAACTTTAGATCGCTCCTGTACGCACACAGTGGTCAGGCTTTTCCCCAGGTCCATACAGCACCGGATTGGACCGCACCATGTCGTCGACCACATTACTTTTGGAGATCTCCTTAGAGCGGAACTGCTGTGGAGCTGACAGGTTCATGCCGTCGTTGTTGCCCAAGTGATTGTAGCTCACAATAGCAGTTGGCTGTGAATACAGAGAGAAAATGCGTATCAGAAAATCACCTATTTATACAGTCATGTATTTGTAATGCATTTCTCATTATTCAAAGTCATAAATACCTTAATTCCAGCACTGACTAGAAAGTCCACTAGAACAGATTTCAGCTTGGTTTGTCCTGATTTGAAGTCATCTCCTCCGATGAAGACCCCCAGTTGAGAAGCCAGTTCCACAGCTCCGGGGACAAAGGTGTTTTGGGGCGAGCCGTTAATGTAGGCACAGCCCTCCAGTATACTAGCAACTGCGAACAGAGTGGATGGAGATACCTCTCCTCCGTTCTATAACCGATGACAAGAACAAGACTGGATTGTTTATAAAAAGGCATAACACAGTGTTCGGTTTCAGTTCAAGTTTGGTAAACATTTCTTCATATCTGACATTGTATTGACATCTACCTGAATGGTAGCAAGAAGGTTCTCTGCTGTGTCATTGACACCGGGCAGGATGTCACAGAACCTCTCGGTGTTGGCCGTCCACAGCACGATGACTTTGTCCACGCCACTCTGGTTCTTGAAACTGCGTATATCTCTGCGGATCTGTTCCATCTGCGTGAGTCATTACGTCATCGGTTACATCGGGCTACTCTGAAACCCTGCTCACACATCAGAAGATGGTATATTTTTATCTTTGTACCTGTTCCGCCTTCGTGCCACTGAGGACGTTGTCGGCTCGGTGCTGCTGATTGGCTGCAATAAAATCTTGGATATAAACCGAGGGCCTGGGTTTGAGCTGGCTCATGTACGGACGAAGCTTCTCCTGAAGGCTCCAGTCAAGAACCTGAGCGCGCTCCATAGCACGGCCAAGATCCATGGAGGAGATGTCCCAGCCTGGAAAACACAATCATGATGACATCACTAGTTTGTATGGTGATACAACAGGTTATTCATTTTATTATTTTATTAGGTTTAGAAATCGGTCACAGTTAATTGCAGTCCAGATGCTGTGTTTTAAACAAACACAACTTAAAATATTTATGCAACTACGGAAAGTATACAGCAGGCTATAAATGGGTGGGGCTTGCCATGACAAAAGAGAGCACGGGAGGAGGGGGGAAAATGTTCAATTTAACCAATCCACAAATCACTTTGTTTAATAATAATTAATAAATATAGTACAATTAAAGCACCATTAGAGCAGAGGCTCTGATTCTGTTCTATAATGATAAGAACTATCTGAGTGAGGTTATAATATATGCAAATTAACAAGGTCATTAACCCCCAGAACCCCCATGAATCATGCCAAAGTGATCAAACCTTCTGTTCAAAGTATTTTTGAAATATTATTATATAAAAAGTCCATCATCTTACCATCAAACACAATGTCATTAGGATGTACCATTGGCAGCAGGTCTCTAAAAGGAACAAATACCTCTCCTTGAGGTCCAGAGCCCAATGAAACGGTGGACGCCTCCAGCAGGGAACCATAGTAATTGGCACTCTGGTAACAACACAAAGAAAAAGTGAACCAGAGATGAATAAACATTTATCTATATATACATTTAAATATACATCTCAGATATATACAAATCATACATTATATATTAGAATTGGGACATTTTTGACAGAGATTATTTGTGTTGTGGATTATTTGTAACAATACAACAAGTGGACCCCCCAAAATATGAAGGACGGTCTGACCTTGACACCATACTTAGTTTGCCAGTTCAGGTTGAGCTTATTGGCCAGGACGGCGGCCGTGACGGTGCTGCCGTTGTTTCCGCCCCAGCCCACCAACATCACACCCAACCTGGGCACGCGGCGCTCTGTGCGGAAAGTGAAGTTAGTCGAGTGAGGTGTCACCTGGAGTGTAAAACAAAAAGAAATGCTTAAAAGGCCATTCCACACGATTTATATAACGGAGCAGTGATTTAAAAAGGAACTCGAGTATTCAAAATATCACATAAACCCATGACCAATAGGAGTTTTCTTTCCATAAAGCAGTGATTCTAAATTATTTTCTGTTAAGCCCCCCCCTAGGAAGAAGAAAAAATTTTGCGTCCCCCCCCCACACATACGCACACTCACCCCACCACCCCCCACGTGACAAAATGGGCTAAAGTATTTTTACACGCCCACTGTAGTATAATTTGTCTATAAATTAGTTATACGTGCACCTCTTTTATAACAATGTATCCTTATTAACAATAAAGAAAACAAAAAAAAAGAAAGAAATACAGATCAACTTAGAACAAAGAATAAGTTTATTAACTTTGTTTTTTAATTTGTAACAGAAACGAATAAAATCCTTATTTAAACAAGAAACATTTTTAAACCGACTGGCATTTCATACTGAAAAATAAAATTAAATCAATCAATCAATCAGTAATAATAAATTCCAATTCATCAGCAGCAACAATGGTTCATCAGGAGCACAATAAATTAACACTTTAACCTACAACAGGGGTGTTTTTAGGGTTTAGAATCATCAGGGGTATTAGCCCAGATCCCTTATTCCCCCCTCTGTCCTCATTGCCCATTCATGAGTGTATTTATCTATTTTTCAAACTGTTGTTACATTCATTTTGTTTGTTCATTTATTAGTTATATTGGATAAAATTAAATAACATACGAAATATGTCTGTCAGCAGTGGAGAGCACATTCACTTCTAATAAATGATGGTTTTGGCAGAAAAATTTTGAATAAACGAATAAACCTGAGCTTCGGCAGAAAAGCATGAATCTGTTGTACGAGTCGGTCACAGATGAGAGTTTCAATGAGGTTTTGTTTTGAAATACCGTAACTTTGCGACAGTTTGCGCCTTCAGAAAAATTATGACGGTTTATGAAAGCTGAGAAGCTGCTCTTTACAGCCAACATACAGTTATTACGGTAACTTTACTCCCGATATTGGCAGAAAAAAAAATCTGCCTCCCTTAAACACAGAGCTTCGTGTGGGTTTCCTCGGGGTTTCCCGGTTTCCTCTCACAGTCCAAAAACATGGATCAAGTATCAAGTCAATTGAATTCTCCAAATTGCCCCATGTAGAGTGTGTGAGTGAGTGTGTGCCCAGCGATGGATTGGCACCCTGTCCTGGGTCTCAGCGCCCAAGACGTTCTCCCTTGGATGGGCATGGGGAACACCCCCCTCCCACGACCCCAATAGAGGATAAAGCGGAATATAATGAATGAATGAATGATATTATAAACCACAAGGCCGAATATGAGGCTTTTATGATTATGCGCCCCCCAGGGGGGCACGCCCCACTATTTGAGAAGGACTGCCATAATGCTATCAATCTGAAGGTTGAGGGTTCAAATCCCAGGTCCCCTGAAGTTACCAGTGTGGGTCCTTGAGCAAGACCCTTAACCCTCATTGCTCCAGGGATGTTGTGATGAACCCTGTGCTCACCTTGTAAGTCGCTTTGGATAAAAGCGTCCAATAAATGACCAAATGTAATGTAAATGTAAATGTAAATAATGAGATGCTCACCGTGTAGGCTTCTCCATCACAGCACACAGTGGAGGTCTGATAACAGTAGAGGGCCTCGATGTGCTGCTCGGTGTAAAGCACATTCGGGCTGTTAATCCGGATTTTCTCGGGCATTATTTAGGAGCCGAGGAAGCAGATAACAACCTACAGTAAACACACAACTGCACGAAGACAACACAAGACATCAATCTTCACCGTAAAGTCAATTTTAACATCGGCATTCAACACAGTAATGGAAAATTCCGTTACACCAGTTTAAACTGACGACATTAAAACCTTAATACCTAAAACGCACAAATCTCCTTTTCATTTCTCTGTTCACGACGCTTTAAAGGTAAACGGAATACCTCAATTTTAGTGTTTTATTAAAGACACAACTAACCTCGGGTTTAAAACAGCGGGACGCAAAACAACAACAGAGAGCATCTGACAAGCCGGCGGTCGGCTCCTCTACTTATAAGTTTTTAAGCGCACGCGGGCACCGCCCACCGGCCAATCAAATTCGCGCAGGCCTCGTCCTATAGAAACTTCGAGAAACATCCTTCAGTCAGGTGACCAGCAGCGATGGGCATTCCGGCTCTTTTTCAGAGAGCCGGTTCTTTTGGCTCGGCTCTGGCTCCCTTTAATTTTTTTTGGTGGATTAAAGCAGTTCATTTCCAAATTCATTCATTCATTTATTATCTGCCGCTTTATTCCCTATTAGGGTCGCGGTGGGGTTCCCCATGCCCATCCAGGGGAGAACGTTTCGGGCGCTGTGCAGATAGACCCAGGACAGGGCGCCAATCCATCGCTGGGCACACACTCACTAACACAGACACACTCTATATGGGGCAATTTGGAGAATTCAATTGACTTGATCCATGTTTTTGGACTGTGGGAGGAAACTGGAGAACCCGGAGGAAACCCACGCGGACACGGGGAGAACATGGAAACTCCTCCCAGATGGGGATTTGAACCGGGAATCCCTAGCGCTGAGAGGAGAACATGCTAAACCACTAAGCCACCGTGCTGCCCTCATTTCCAAATTGTGTAAAATTAATTATTGTAGAAACACATTATAAATGTTTATTTTTTTAATAATATGGTTTTGTTTACATACTTATCATGCAACAAAAATAATATATAAAATACGAAAATAAGGATCCTGTGCAGTGGATTGTGTTGTAGAAGTTGTGGGAGCAGCAGCAGCACACACTCGCACCTTCATTGGGTTCTCCTGCGTTTCTTTTATCTTCTAATTGAACTGATAAATGAACAGTTTGAATATGTCTGCGCAGGTGGTTTGATTTTTCATATTGTGCAGTCTACACTCTGCCTTTGAACTGTCCATCACACTAAAATGAGTCCAAACTTCACTACGCTTTCTGTCACTTATTTTCTTCACCTAGCCAGATATTTATTACTATTATTATTATTATTACTATATTATTGCAATTTATTGCACAAACTTCTCTCAGTGTGTTCACCTTGTGTGTGTAGGGTGACCAGATTCCAATTCACAAGATGTGGGACAAAGACTATGTTTGTGGGGGACAATGTGGGACATCAATGCACTGCCATATATATATATATATATATATATATATATATATATATATATATATATATATGTATGGCATGGAGCCTTAGTGGTTAGCATGGTCACCTCTCAGCACTACGGATTCCCGGTTTGAATCCCCATCTGGGTGGAGTACCCATGTTCTCCCCGTGTCCGTGTGGGTTTCCTCCGGGTTCTCCGGTTTCCTCCCACAGTCCAAAAACATGGACCAAGTCAATTGACTTCTCTAAATTGCCCCATGTTGAGTGTGTGTGAGTGTGTGCCCAGCGATAGGTTGGCGTCCTGTCCTGGGTGTATCTGCCCAGCGCCCGAAACGTTCTCCCCTGGATGGGCATGGCCTAATATAGGATAAAGCGGAAAATAATGAATGAATGAATGAAAGATGGCCGGTGTAGCACCAAGTTCGGTGACGGTTGGAATCTGCGTCATTTCTAATAAATAAAGCGCAAATAAACGCAAAACGTGTTTATAATTACAGCAAAAAGTACAAATGATGTTCCAAATGGCACGAAGACAAAAAAACACGTCACTTTAAATAATAATTAACCGAGCGCATTAACTATTTAGAAGTTTTAAAGCCACTCAACTGTCATAAATGATAAACACACACATTCTGCAGGGTGTGGGAAATAACTAAGTAATGTGATTACTTTTAATTAGTTATATAAAAAAAAAAACTATAGATTTGCATTGTAAATTTCCATTCAAGCTCAAGCCAAATCCTAAAAGACCTAAAAGCTCAATGGAAATTTCCACGATGAGCTGCAGGGAGTGTCTGAGTTCTGCATATTTCTGCACAGACTAAACTCTCACACTGTTAAGATTGCTGTTATTAGGCTGCATCATTAATATTGCACATATAACCAACTGCACCCATTTTGTCTATAATGTACAAACAGCCCTTATTTACACTCCCCAATTCAGTCCACATCATTTACGATGTTTCATATATTATACATGATCATTTATATACAGTACAAATCAAATTTATGTACAAATACAAATTATTTATGTCAAAGTAGTCTTTTTTTAATGCTTAAAAATGGATAAAAGAAGTTTTATAATAAGTTTGTTTACATCAGTGCCAGAATTGGACAGTTTCTCTTCTTTTGACCAGTGTAAATACATTCATTCATTCATTATCTTCCCCATGCCCATCCAGGGGAGAACGTTTCGGGTGCTGGGCAGATAGACCCAGGACAGGGCGCCAATCTATCGCTGGGCACACACTCACACACACAAACACACACACAAACACACTCAACATGGGGCAATTTGGAGAACTCAATTGACTTGATCCATCTTTTTTGGACTGTGGGAGGAAACCGGAGAACCTGGAGGAAACCCACGCGGACACAAGGAGAACATGGAAACTCAACCCAGATGGGGATTCGAAGCAGGAATCTCTAGCGCTGAGAGGAGAACATGCTAAAGCACTAAGCCACTGTGCCGCAGATTGCAAGTTACATACAATTTAATGAAATTACATTTAAAGCTTTAAGCATTTGAACAATATCCGAACCAGTTTTTATGATGCGTCTAATTCTAATCTTAAACTCAGCTGTTTCCCAATATGAAGAAATATATTTGTTAGCAGTTTTAATACAGCAGCTCTATAAGATTAATAGGTCGTGTTGAAATGCTCCATCGAGACCAAACTTCAAATCTGTATTTGGCTTAAACCTTAATGGAAATTTCCACTGTCTGAAGATCACTGAACAAACTGGTATTACAGTATTCAGAGAATGATTTCAAAAGGGTGCATGCAAGCCAGCAAAACACTTAAGGGTGGATGTTTTTGTTTGTTTTCAATGCTGAGAACATACCATACACTAAAACATGGTTAAGCTTTTTATTCAGCCTTTGCATAATCTTTAATTATAATTTATGCCTTCGTCTCCATTGCAGTGTTTGTTGATGAAAGCAATCAATAACATAAAAAAAAAATGCATTTGTGCAAATGTGGATGCTTTTTTTTAAATCATGGCTAGTTTTTTAATTAAACTATATAAGCTCACTTATTTTCTTTAACAATACAATAAAACTACATAAATATTTAATGCCTCTAAATGTTTTTGAATTGGCATGATATTAGAATCCAAATGCAAGTATTAAATTTACTTTTATACAGATCCTAAACAAACCTCCTGACATGTGCAGAGTTCAAATTGCCCTCCTCCCACCTTTTAATAAAACATGCTCTGGCTCCTCCAAAAAAATGCACACCTCTCTCGAACACTTGAGCACCAGCACACCGACTCTGAGGGAAAGCAGAGACCGGATCTGCAACAAGTATTGCAGCATCTCAAAAGGAAATAACAGGTTAGTTGCAAAACTCAGCATCATGGAAATTTTTTTACTTGTGCTCGTATCAGAAAAAAATATATAGTTTTTTTTCTTTTTTTTCCTTAAATCTGTGCAGTCTCACTATTAAGCTCCAATAATGAATTATAAATACACATACAATATGCAGTTAATGGTCATTATAGTCACTGCAGGGGTCTGTGGTATGAATCTTACATGCACACATCTGTTCAGTATTAATAAATCTGTGCAGTAATCTTAAATAATTATCACAGTGTAAGACAATATTTAGAACTACACATTTATAAATGTATTTTTGAGTATAAATTAACTACACTACTGATCTGTAATGATGCTGACGCAAGTGAAAGTCGACTCGATGGCTCCGAATGGACGAAACATCATAGCTGACCTCTTCTCCCTTTTAACTTTGGAAGCCCTCCTGCTGACAGAAAGCTGTTTCAAAGCACATTCGAAAGGGTCAAAGTCTTTTGTAATGCTGATTCTCTCAGCTTAAAAAATGATTTGTAATGAACCCAACTCCAGGTTTTATAAGTGATGGACTTTAAATCAAATGGCATGTTTGGTTAATGACTGTATTCTCTGTGTTTTTAAGGGAGAACTAAGCACATCCTTAAATGCAGAGAGACATGTAAAAATAAGAGTGAGCCATCTCTTTTGTGCGATCAATTTACCCGAGAAGAGCTCTGCCATGGCTGGAAGACATGATTATCTGGTTGATGAAAGCCCCCTCATCACGGCAGCCGCGTTGGGTAAAGTGCGTCTGGTTAGGCTTCTCGTGGAGGGCGGGGCCCAGGTCAATGAGCGTGACCAGAGCGGTGATACCGCATTGTTGGCAGCTTGTAGGGCGTTAAGGGCCAACCAGTCTGGAAACAGTACATCTTTGAGGCTTATTCGCTTCCTTCTTCAGCATGGTGCCGATCCGAACGCCCGGGACGGAGCCGGACGCACAGCGCTCATGTACGCATGCATGGAACACGCCGGGGTGGAGGTGGCCGCCGTCCTAATCTCTGCAGGCGCGGATCCTAACGTGGAGGATCACGGCGGAGCATCGGCACTGGTCTACGCCATCAACTCCCGTGACCAGGACACGGTCCAGGTGCTGCTGAACGCATGTAGGGCCAAAGGGCGTGACATCATCATCATCGCCACAGACCTGTGCACAGGTAATGCTACAGTGAGCCAACGCTACCCGAACGGGGCGTCGTCCCCCGACACCTCGCCTGTCCTTTGTATGTCACCCTCCGACATCGAGCTCAAAACCAATTCACCCAACTCCGAGAACGAATCGGAGGGGGTTTTCAATTTCAGAGCTTCTGAGAAACGGGGAAGTAGAGCGAACTCAATGTCGCCCCAGCGGCCAGAAGAATCTGAGCGTCAGCAGATGGGTTCTGAGCCTGGAACCCATAAAGAACATTTTCCATGGCAAACCACACAGGAAGGGGAAGAACCGGTAAATCTGGCAAGCTCTGAGCTAGAACATCAGACGGGCACCTTGAAACTCGGGCACAGCGCCAGGACGCTGAGCGGCGAACATGTCGAGGGCCCTGCTCAGACTTGTTGTAGACAGCTAGGCAGCCGGCGGAACACCCTCCCTGCCCTCCCTGGGCAGAACCTTCTTCAACTTCCCACCGTCTCTTTCGGCATCTCCAGCTCAGTCCCACAGCTAAATGAGCCGTCCAGGGCAATGGCACTCCCACCTGTCCCCTCTAACAGACAAGTGCATCAGAATGAAGGCAACGCCTTAAGAAAATGGAAACCTCAGGAGAAGCAAACTTCCAAACCTCAGGCGCAGAGTCGGGGATTCCTTCCTCATCTAAACGTCACATCTCCTGCAAAAACATCCACCTGCTCCTGGAATGGAGAAGCGAGTCCTGTTTCAAAAGCTCACGAGGTCCAAACCCACACACAAGACTGTACGGGGGGACGGCGAGCTACACGACGCCACTCCGTCCAACTGGAGCAGATAGGACCCGAGGGCAGTACAGAGGAGATCCTCTTCATCGTGTGAAGCTTGATATTAATCCATCCATTATCTTCCGCTTTATCCTATATTAGGGTCAGGGGGGGGGGGGGTTCCCCATGCCCATCCAGGGGAGAACGTCTGGGGCACTGGGCAGATAGACCCAGGACAGGGCGCCAATCCATCGCTGGGCACACACTCACTCACACAGACACACTCTATATGGGGCAATTTGGAGAAGTCAATTGACTTGATCCATGTCTTTGGACTGTGGGAGGAAACCGGAGAACCCGGAGGAAACCCACGCAAACACGGGGAGAACATGGAAACTCCCCCAGATGGGGATTCGAACCAGGAATCCCTAGTGCTGAGAGGCGAACGTGATAAACCACTAAGCCACAGTGCCGTCCGCTTAATATTAATATTAAATAATTATAATTATAAATAATTTTAAATGGAACCAGAAAGTCACACAATTATAATAAAGCAATCATTCACAAAAGGGCGTGGCATTATTGTTAATAAATCACGGGAAAGAGGTGTTGTTAGGCATAACATGAAGTGGAGTACAGTTACACCTCTTTCCCGTAATTTATTCAGAATAATACACAACCTCGAGTGTCATTACTTTTTTTTTAAACGCTTACAAACACACTTTAAAAACAAGGTTTAATTCATAAACGCATTTATTAAAAGCATATTCGTTAATAATCTTGTCTTACACGACGTAATCTAGTCCAGTTTTCGAAATGAACACTGACCCTGAGTAACAGGATTCCGGTTTCTCCAACAATCAAACACTGTCATCTAGTGGCCATTAGGGGTAAAGACATTGGTCTGGTCAAGGGTCCAATTGGCAACTTTTGGTAGATATCAGATTTAAACATTCAGAGTGATATCTCCCCCCCCCCCCTTCCCGACACCTTGACCATTGAGATACCACACCAAGGTGGTTTAAAAAAAATATTGGGATTTGGCAAGTTACATGGTGAAAAACCCCTGAACCTCTCTTTCACAATGTGAGCTCGATGAATCCTGACATCTTGTTCGTGTCATCCGAGAAGAACAAATTCGTTGATGGAAAACCCCGGTGGTTTAAAAGATTCAGGTCAGCTGACCTCTGAATGGCGCTGAACGCTGAGTTACATCGCGGTGGTGACCTGTTTTTTGGGTTTTATAAAATGAAAGACTAAATAATTTATAACAAACACTAACATAAGCCTGCTTCACTTTACTCATTTTTAAGCCTTAGTATTTCACAGCGAATCACCGAAGAATGTAGAACATTTTCAGCTTTTATTCCGTTGCAAGCGTTCGAGTCGAACTTTACTCCAAAAAGAGTTAAAAAAAGAAAAAAAAAAGAAAAAAACACTACAGTGAGGCGGACAGACAGCAGCTCATCCTGTCTCCCCCGTCCCACCAAACTTCTTAAAGAAACACAACACAAAAAGACTCGCTCGTTGTAAATGCAGCAAACATGTCGGCTGTGTGGCTCTACGAAGACGTCTTTATGTAAATAATACAGTATCGCACTTCTGGTTAGATGCTAACTGCAAATTTATTGACTCTGTATTCGTACATCGCACAATTACAACAAAGTTAAATCTAATCTATTATTTCAGCAGTCAGTTCAAGAACATAAGGAGCAAATTAAATGATTAAAATTTTATTTTTTTATTTTTATCTTGTCATACATTTAAGGGAGGGCAAAGTTTATTTTGATGGAGGGGTATTGATGTCACGCTGTGTTCTGTTGGTTCGTCTGCCGGTTTGTTAAAAGGTTTACTGTTCAATAAAAATATTCATTCATTACCTTCCGCTTCATACTAGGGTCAAGGGGGGGGGGGGTTGGGTTCCCCATGCCCATCCAGGGGAGAACGTTTTGGGCGCTGGGCAGATACACCCAGGACAGGGGGGCAATCTATCACTGGGCACACACTCAGACACGCACGCATACACACTCTTTCTGGGGCAATTTGAAGAGCTCAATTGACTTAATCAATGTTTTTTGGACTGTGGGACGAAACCGGAGAACCCGGAGGAAACACACGCGGACACGGGGAGAACATGGAAACTCCACCCAGATGGGGATTCGAACTGGGAATCCCTAGGGCTGAAAGGAGGACATGCCAAACCACTAAGCCATCGTGTCGCCTTCATTCATTCATTATCTCCCGCTTATCCTCTATTAGGGTCGCGGTGGGGTTCCCCATGCCCATCCAGGGGAGAACGTCTCGAGCGCTGGGCAGACAGACCCAGGACAGGGCGCCAATCTATCGCTGGACACACACTCACTCACACAGACACACTCTATAGGGGGCAATTTTTTGAGAATTCAATTAACTTCATCCATGTTTTTGGACTGTGGAAGGAAACCGGAGAACCCGGAGGAAACCCACGCAGACACGGGGAGAACATGGAAACTCCACCCAGATGGGGATTCGAACCGGGAATCCCTAGCGCTGAGAGGCGAATGTGCTAAACCACTAAGCCACCGTGTCGCCTTCAATAAATATATTAATATTCCAATTTAAAAACTTTGTTTTTCCTCAAAAGGGGATCGAGGTTCGAATCCTGATCTGGGTGGAGTTTCCATGTTCTCCCCGTGCACACGTGGGTTTCCTCCAGGTTCCTCCCACAGTCCAAAAACATGAATTCAAGGTGAATTGGCTGCTCTAAATTGCCCCATCTAGTGTAAGTAAAAATAGAAACACTCAGGTTCTGCCTAAATGACTGAATCCCAGTTTCCTCATCACCACAATAAAGAAACCGATCCTCCAACGACTTCGTCTTTCTCATACAGTAGAGAAGCACTCCAACAATTTCAATTATAATAACCTTTTCGAAAGAATGACCGAAAGAGGAAGTTGTTAACAGTCTGCTGACTGGATCTCAAAAAAAGACTTTATTAAAAGACAGACAAACCAGCAAACCAGCTACAAGGAAGACTATTATATAGAAAGCAACATTAACAACAATAATAATAATAATAATAATAATAAACAACTCTACGAATCAATTTAGAGGAACTATCTAGTAGGTGGTCCTACCCCACAAACTACAAACCATCAAAATACTCTCCTCACAATCTGAGTGCCAGTGGGAACCGTAAGGTGAAGAACGTTTTACTTTATATAAAGTCATATATAAAGACTTGCAGGTCAGAACACAGGGTCAGCCATGACACAGCACCCCTGGAGCAATGGGGGTTGAAGGCCTTGTCAAGGGCCCATTACCTTGGGCGAATTTGGGGTTTAAACCACCAGCTTTCAGTGTGACAGCCCAACACCTCCGCTGCTCTACAACACCCAGCGTCCACGTCTGGATGTTATGGTGTATTGCGTTGAACATCCTCTGTCTCCAACAGAAACCATCAATCAATCCATTATCTTCTGCTTTATCCTCTATTAGGGTCGCGGGGGGGGGGGGGGTTCCCCATGCCCATCCAGGGGAGAACGTTTCGGGCGCGGGGCAGATACACCCAGGACAGGGCGCCAATTGACACACTCTATATGGGGCAATTTGGAGAGCTCAAGTGACTTGATCCGGCGGCA
Source organism: Corydoras maculifer (assembly GCA_019802435.1). Classification (NCBI taxonomy): domain Eukaryota; kingdom Metazoa; phylum Chordata; class Actinopteri; order Siluriformes; family Callichthyidae; genus Corydoras; species Corydoras maculifer. The sequence goes on along the minus strand of JAFMOD010001241.1, from coordinate 462,839 downwards.
CGGTGGCTTAGTGGTTTAGAATGTTCTCCTCTCAGCACTAGGGATTCCCGGTTCGAATCCCCATCTGGGTGGAGTCTCCATGTTCTCCCCGTGTCCGCGTGGGTTTCCTCCCACAGTCCAAAAACATGGATCAAGTCAATTGAGGTCTCCAAATTGCCCCATATAGAGTGTGTCTGTGTGAGTGAGTGTGTGCCCAGCGATGGATTGGCACCCTGTCCTGGGTCTATCTGCCCAGCGCCCGAGCGTTCTCCCCTGGATGGGTATGGGGAACCCCACCGCGACCCTAATAGAGGATAAAGCAGAAGATAATGAATGAATGAATTAAAATCCCCAGCGCTGATAGGAGAACATGCTAAACACTAAACCACCGTGCCACCGTCCCACAGAAACCATAAAGTCCTAACTTCACCATCACGGATCCACCCCTCCCTCACCCCTATTTCGCAACTGTTCAGCAGCTGTTCTAACGACGATACTGCGTGTTACACCAGAATCAATCTCTTTGGCATTAATGGAATGGAAGTTGGATGCTTATTATCACCAGGGGCAAAGCTTCAAAATATTAAATTCAAATGTGAACCCTGCAGAACACATTTGCTGCAGTTCATCTGCACACCACCAGGCGGAAAAACCTTGCCGCACGTTTTTAACCAGCACTCCTTTCACAGCCATAGCGGTAATGGTGCCAGAAGGAGGCGCCGAGAAAAACGCAAAGCAGCTTTAAGTATACAGGCCACACGTTTTTTTAAAAATTTTTTTTTACAATCCTAAAGAACAACCGAGCGCTAAATATAACTGCACGCAAATCTATAATAAAAGCATACGAGCAAAGAAAACCTGCCGAGTTATTCATCCATTGTGCATTTGACGTGTGCGCAACTATTGGTGCAATGCAACTGACCGATGGGTTCGCCTTGATGACTGTTGGGGGTGAAGTTCTAGCTGCAGCAATTTACATCTGGACAACCAGACAGATGTTTAGGTAACTTATGGTTCTGGGAAACTATTCATTTATTATCTTCTGCTTTATCCTCTATTAGGATCGCGGGGCGGGGGGTTTCCCATGCCCATCCAGGGGAGAACGTTTCGGGCGCTGGGCAGATCCACCCAGGACAGGGGGGCAATCTATCACTGGGCACACACTCACACACACAGACACGCACGCATACACACTCTTTATGGGGCAATTTGGAGAATCCATTTGACCTTGATCCATGTTTTTGGACTGTGGGAGGAAACCGGAGAACCGGGAGGAAACCCATGCGGACACGGGGAGAACATGGAAACTCCACCCAGATGGGGATTCGAACCGGGAATCCCCAGCGCTGAGAGGCGAACGTGCTAAACCACTAAGGCACCGTGCCTTTGGGAAACTAAAAAAAAAACAAACAAACATCTTTTAACATGTCCCTTCCGTCCATAAGAGTCCGGCTCTACCACCTCTGCCCGCTGTGCAGACGGACGTGCCTGAGACAGTTGTCCTGCCGGGAGAACATCTTGCCGCACAGCTGGCAGTGGTACGGCTTCTCGCCCGTGTGTATTCGCTTGTGGGTTATCAGTCGCGTCCTCTGCGTGAAGCCCTTCCCGCATTCCTCGCAACGGAACGGCTTGGAGCCGACGTGACTCCCCGAGGCGATGCCGGCCAGCTGGAACGTGCCGGCGATTTGTGCGTCGGTCAGCGGGAGCGCTCCGATCGCGAGTCTCTGCTTCCCCAGGGCGTTCGTTGACCGCGGCACGGCCAAGTGACCCATGGGGTTGTCTCGGAGCTGTGCGAATTCCGAGTCTTTGGCGAGTCCAGCTTCAAACTGGAGGTCCCTGTCCAGTCTCACGTGGCCGGCGGCGGCGGCGGCGAAGGGATCGGCATGTTTGTGGGCGGCGCTCTCGGCATGACAGTTCAGCACCGACGCCAAACACTGCTCGGTGGGCATCTGTTCGTACGGCTCTAAGCCCACACAAGCGTCCGAGCCGAAATCGTGGGCCATGTCATCGTCCACGGGTGACCACAGGGGGGCGTCCCGCTGAACCGCCTTGCGCTCGGCGCCCCCGTTCGGAGCCGCCCTGCCGCAATCCGCCCTCGGCAGACTGAGCTCCTGATCCACGAACTCCTCCACCTGCTCGATCTTCATCTCAAACTCCAGGCTGCTGAACTCCTCGTCGTCGCGCCCCGGGGCTCTCTGTCGGCCGGGCTGCGGCGCGGGCGCGTGTGCGGGCTTGGCGCCGTTCGGCGAAGGACGTGGACGTGCCGTCCTTCCCTCGTGCAGCCGGGACTTGCCTTCGTTGAGATGCAGTTCCTGACTCCTAAACCCCTGCACGTGGGGCACGGGTAAGGGCACACTTGCGGAAACCATGGAATCTGTTAAGGAGACGGGGTATTTCATTAGACGACATGAATCATTAGGGGTGCAGTAAAAAAAAAAAAAAAACACGATTCTTCAAAGAATCACGATTCGTAGTCTTGGCGATTCGGAATCGATTCACAACGCCCAAAAATTCACTCATTATCTTCTACTTTATCAAATACTAGGGTCCCCATCCAGGGGAGAACGTTTCGGGCGCTGGGCAGATAGACCCAGGACGGATCGCCAATCTATCACTGTACACACACTCACGCAGACACACTCTATATGGGGCAATTTGGAGAATTCAATTGACTTGATCCATATTTTTGGACTGTGGGAGGAAACCGGAGAACCCGGAGGAAACCCACGCGGACACGGGGAGAACATAGAAACGCCACCAGATTGGGATTCAAACCGGGAATCCCTAGCACTGAGAGGAGAACATGCTAAACCACTAAGCCACCGTGCCGCCTACGACCAAGAATTGATTTTTAAAAAATGCGTTTTAAGTTTTATTTTTGGCGCCCCTTCCCGAGCGTGGGGGGGGGGGGGATTCTCCAAATTGCCCCATATAGAGTGTGTGTGTGAGTGTGTGTCCAGCGATAGATTGCCCCCCCTGTCCTGGGTGCATCTGCCCAGCGGTCTCCCCTGGGTGGGCATGTATCCCCCCCCCCCCCCACGACCCTAACAGAGGATAAAGCAGAAGATAACGGATGCATTATTGTCTAAGGCGGCACAGCGGCTTAGTGGTTTAGCATGTTCTCCTCTCAGCGCCGGGGATTCCTGGTTCGAATCCCCATCTGGGTGGAGTTTCCATGTTCTCCCCCTCGGGGGGGGGGGGGGGGGGGGGGGGGGGGGGGGGGGGGGGGGGGGGGGGGGGGGGGGGGGGGGGGGGGGGGGGGGGGGGGGGGGGGGGGGGGGGGGGGGGGACCCCCCCCCCCCCCGTGAGCCTAATATAGAATAAAGCGGAAGATAACGGATGCATTATTGTCTAAGGCGGCACTGTGGCTTAGAGGTTTAGCATGTTCTCCTCTCAGCGCTGGGGATTCCTGGATCGAATCCCCATCTGGGTGGAGTTTCCATGTTCTCCCCCTCGTGTCTGCGTGGGTTTCCTCCGGGTTCTCCGGTTTCCTCCCACAGTCCAAAAAACATGGTTCAAGGTCAATTGAGTTCTTCCAATTGCCCCATATAGAGTGTGTGTCCAGTGATAGATTGCCCCCCTGTGCGGGGTGTATCTGCCCAGCGCCCAAAACGTTCTCCCCCCCTCCCCCGCGACCCTAATAGAGGATAAAGGGGCAGATAACGGATGGATGGGTGAATGGAGGGTGCAGCAACATGAAGGCGTATCTAATGAAGTGTCCGGCGCTGCGGACTCGTACCCGCCACCATCTGGACCTGGATGCCGACGGAGCAGCGGCTGGCGGAGGTCAGCACGGCGCTCTGGACCTTGCGCAGCTCCTTCTCGGTGAGGTGGAGGCGCTGCCTCAGGGTTTCGATCTCCGCGTCCCGGCGCTTCACCTCGCGGCTGAACGCCGCGCTGTCCTCCTCGATCAGCTGCTGGATCTCGGCCACGGCCGCTTTGGTTAACCCGTCTAAAATCGCGGTGATGCGCGTCTGTAACACCGCGGCGGCCATCTCTGTCCCCGACGCCTCAGCCTCCCCGCTCCTCATCAGGCCGCCATCAGCTACAACACCGCCGACACCTCTGAGGTCACATCCGCCCGCAGTCCGACAAAATACCAGCACGGCGACGCGACGGTTCGGAAAAGCGTGTTTTTATTTGTGTTTGAAATAAATCCTAAATATCGTCGATAATGTCGGTAAAGACTTCACATTCATTCATTCATTATATTCCGTTTTATCCTCTATTAGGGTTGCGGGGGGGGGGGGGTTCCCCATGCCAGTCCAGGGGAGAACGTCTCGGGCGCTGGGTAGATAGACCCAGGACAGGGCGCCAATCCATCGCTGGGCACACACTCACTCACTCACACAGACACACTCTATATGGGGCAATTTTTGAGAATTCAATTGACTTGATCTATGTTTTTGGACTGTGGGAGGAAACGGGAGAACCCAGAGGAAACCCACGCGGACACGGGGAGAACATGGAAACTCCACCCAGATGGGGATTCGAACCGGGAATCCCTAGTACTGAGAGGAGAACATGCTAAACCACTAAGCCACCGTGCCGCTAAAGACTTCACGTTTCAGCAAAATTAAAAACGTGTAATGTTATTTGTATACATCATATTTATGTGGAATAATGTAATTAAGGGTGGCACGGTGGCTTAGTGGTTTAGCATGTTCTCCTCTCAGCGCTAGGGATTCCCGGTTCGAATCCCCATCTGGGTGGAGTTTCCATGTTCTCCCCGTGTCTGCGTGGGTTTCCTCCGGGTTCTCCGGTTTCCTCCCACAGTCCAAAAACATGGATCAAGTCAATTGAGTTCTCCAAATTGCCCCATAAAGAGTGTGTCTGTGTGAGTGAGTGTGTGCCCAGCGATAGATTGGCGCCCTGTCCTGGGTGTATCTGCCCAGCGCCCGAAACGTTGTCCCCTGGATGGGCATGGGGAACCCCACCGCGACCCTAATAGAGGATAAAGCGGAAGATAATGAATAAATATATATTTTTATACACGTACCGTACAATAATGTACAATTTTAACACAAAGAAACCATCCATTCACCCATTCTCTTCTGCTTTATTTTCTATTAGGGTCGTGGGGGGGGGGGGGTTCCCCATGTCCATCCAGGGGAGAATGATTCGGGCGCTGGGCAGATACACCCAGGACAGGGGGGGCAATCTATCGCCTGGCACACACTCACTCACACAAAGCCACCGTGCCACTCTTAGTCAAATTTTATTAATTATATATATATATATATATTACATATATGTAATATATTTATATATTACAACTGCGATTAGACATTGAATTCCATTTTACACCTGAATTTGTTAAGATTAAACCAATAAACGGAAATGTGCAGAAATCTCACTAATTAACAATGAATATGTTCTCTATAGATCAACATGCAAATTGGTATAATCATTAAGTTTTATTAATAGTAACCTAGAAACCTTCCAAACTAAAACTTTAGAAAAGTGCTCAATTAAATGACTAAAGATATGATTTATTCCCAGCAATTTATTGGATAAATCTGCCAGCAGAACCATGTTCCTCACTTCCTCACGTGGCTCGTCCAAACTGAATATGAGCAAAATAAGCCAGGCTCATCTTAAAAAGCCCAGCTTACTGAGTTTGTGGAATAGCCCCCAAGTTTTTTTCAAACATAAATTGTATACTTCCTGCCTGTACAGAGGCCCGGTCACCTTTAAATAAAAGCAGGTGGAATTTGTGTGTCCCATCTCTGGGTGGATGTCTGTGTCCAACAGTTTCTAAGATCACAGGGTTTAAATATTTTGCTGCACAAATAACTAAACACTTAAATTATTCATTCATTCATTCATTATCTCCCGCTTTATCCTCTATTAGGGTCGCGGTGGGGTTCCCCATGCCCATCCAGGGGAGAACATCTCGGGCGCTGGGCAGATAGACCCAGGACAGGGCGCCAATCCATCGCTGGGCACAAACTCACTCACACAGACACACTCTATATGGGGCAATTTTTTTTGAGAATTCAATGAACTTGATCCATGTTTTTGGACTGTGGGAGGAAACCGGAGAACCCGGAGGAAACCCACACAGACACGGGGAGAACATGGAAACTCCACCCAGATGGGGATTCGAACCGGGAATCCCTAGCGCTGAGAGGCGAACGTGCTGACCACTAAGCCACCCAACACTTAAATTAAATTAATTTAATTAATTTCCAAAATCAAAGACACATGAACCAACCATGAAGTCCAGATTTATTGATGCTATAAATGTTGGAGAGAAAAAAAAAAAAAAAAAAAGTTTTTAGAAGCTCTAAGGAAAATATAACAATCCTAATGGTGACACATGATCGCAAGAAAATAAAGAACACTTCAAACAGGACTTCATTTAGTGTATATCAAATGTTATATCGCAAGTTCCCTGAGAACCATACCAGGTTGTAGTTCCTATCAAACGAGTTCCGATAATAGTTTGGTCCAAAAGGTCTATTGTTTTTTTTTGGGTAAATGAGGGGGATGATTAAGCTCCCCCAAAAAATACGGGTCACTGGCACAGCGGAGTCGTTCTGTAAGCTGAAGGACGAACAGAGTGTCATAATGGATCAGATGCTCAGAAGAATAAAACTTTACACCACAGAAGAAACCTGGTTAAGTTAATGCCGATGTACCGAAGTATCTGAACCACCTGCCGTTAACACCATGATACTTTTTTTTCTGTATTATTTATCATAATGCTGACAGAAGGACCTGGTTCTGCGCTACTTTAGTGACATTTTTTCATTTCTTAGGGGCAGTCGTAGGCGTGTGGTTAAGCAACCTGCCCTACGACCTGAAGGTCCACCAAAAACCAAGGCTAAAGTGCACTTGGGTAAGGCACCTAACCCCAATTGCCCACCCGTGGGCACGTGTGCTCACTTCACTCAGCGTGCATGTGTATCTGCCCAGCACCCGAAACCTTCTCCCCTGGATGTGCATATTGGGGAACCCCCCCCCTCCCTCCCCCCGAAATCCTGGTGTACCCTTAAGCATAAAATAATGAGATGAGACACTCAAAGAAACTTGTTTAAATGTAATAAATCTATAATGTCATTTAGAATGGACACACTCTTTCCTAACAGGCTCGAAACCTCAGCCATGTCCAAAATGTCTTATGCGATCCTTAATAAGCGACTCAAAGGGTTCAGTGCCATTTTAAAAAAAACTGCAGGTTCGAGTCCCGTCACCAGTAGCTGTACACCTCCCCTTCAGTGTGGCTGCGCTGGTGCAGTTTCAGGGAGTTCAGGTGCGAGTAGGACTTGCCGCACTCCTCGCAGCTGTAAGGCTTTTCACCGGTGTGACATCGCTGGTGCGAGATCAGGTGCGAGTTGCAGTAGAAGCGCTTGCCGCACTGCAGGCACGTGTAGGGCCGCTCGCCCGTGTGGATCCGCTGATGGATCTTCAGGTAGAACCGCGTGGTGAAGGTCTTACCGCAGTGACCGCATTGGGAGCTTTTCTCTCCCGTTCCCACCCCGTCCCCCCTCTGCTCTCCACTCGCAGGAAGCACGGTGGTGTTACTGTACCCACTCGGTCTGCGCTGTGCGGAAGCCTCGCAATCCGCAGATACCGACTGATACCGCACTGGATGATCCTCTCTGGGGCCGGGGGAGATGTCTGTGTCGTGGGGGTCTGGATTGGAGTCAGCGGTGTCCTGCAGAGCCCCTGATTTCTGACCGGGATTTGTACCAAAGTCCTGTACACTGGGAGAGTCCCAAATTACATCAGGCTTGGCTTCATGGAAACCTGATGAATTAGAGAAAGGGATTTTCATTAGTAGCAGTTTAAAGAACGTGAGCAGTTTATTTATAAGCTTTTATCTGTTATCCGGGTCCGCTTTAGGTGCCACTGTTTTACTGTAATTTAATTCTTGTGTTTTTGACAGATGCCCTCATTTTGAGCTTACCTTCTTCTGGGAGGTTGGGTGAACGCTGCTCCTCTTCCAAGCGAATGGTAGTTTCATGTCCGTCTGTAAAGCGAGCAGATTACATCCAAATATCAGCAAACAGAACATCTACACATCTCTAGGTTACATCACATAAGACCAGGTTATTCACAAATTAGTTTTCAATAAGGCGGCACGGTGGCTTAGTGTTTAGCACGTTCTCCTCTCAGCACTAGGGATTCCCGGTTCGAATCCCCATCTGGGTGGAGTTTCCACGTTCTCCCCGTGTCCGCGTGGGTTTCCTCCGGGTTCTCCGGTTTCCTCCCACAGTCCAAAAAAACATGGATTAAGTCAATTGAGTTCTGCAGATTGCCCCATATAGTGTGTATGTGTGAGTGAGTGTGTGTGTGTGCCCAGCGCCCTAAACGTTCTTCCCTGGATGGGCATGGGGAACCCCCCCACCCCCCCGCAACCCCAATATAGGATAAAGCGGAAGATAATGAATGAATGAGTTTTTAATAAACACTTTTATGAATCAAACCTTTTTTTTCATTATAGTGTGTTCGTAAGCATTTTATAAAAGAAATAAGACACTCGAGGTTGTGTATGATTGTTAATCAATCACGGGAAAGAGGTGTACCTGTACTCCGCTATGTGTCCGACCTAATAACACCTCTTTCCCATGATTTATTTACAATACTGCGACGCCCTCTCGTACCTTATTGCTTTATTCATTCATTCATTCATTATCTTCCGCTTTATCCTCTATTAGGGTCGCGGTGGGGTTCCCCATGCCCATCCAGGGGAGAACGTTTCGGGCACTGGGCAGATACACCCAGGACAGGGCGGCAATCTATCGCTGGGCAAACACTCACACACACAGACACTCTATGGGGCAATTTGGAGAACTCAATTGACTTGATCCATGTTTTAGACTGTGGTAGAGAACCAGAGAACCCGGAGGAAACCCACGCGGACACGGGGAGAACATGGAAACTCCACCCAGATGGGGATTCGATCCGGGAATCCCTAGTGCTGAGAGGCGAACGTGCTGACCACTAAGCCACCGTGCCACCCTATTGCTTTATTATCTGATAAATTAATAAGTTCTGCAAATAAAATGCTTAAATTGTTTTTTTAAATAGTGTTTTCTATATTTTATATCTCGGAGCTCAGGGAGTTTACCGTGGGTCATATCCCATGTGTTTAACTCTGTCTGCTCTTCTTTGACATGGAATCGTTCTGCTTCGTCTTCCTGCGGAGTGGCAGAGTGTAAAGTAAGAACAAGCGTCACCGAAACAACCAACACACAAACTCAGACTGCTGTACCTTCAGACCGGCAGCGTTGGCTGAGGAATGATCCTTCCATGCATCTGAAAGACGGTCCGCGTCTAAAAGAGACAGAGAGTTTAAAGTTCAGTCTTCTTAAAAATGTATTCTGAATAAGGACAGACAAAATCCTACCTACACTTTACCCCATTTGTAAAAATGTCCCCATTGTATTTGTTAACAATCAATAATTTTTACTTTATATCCTAAATTTAATCCATCCATTATCTTCTGCTTAATCCCATGCTGGGGTGTGTTCCCCATGCCCATCCAGGGGAAAACATTTGGCGCTGGGCAGATACACCCAGGACAGGGAACTTACACATTTATGGGTAAATAAAGTAATTCTGATTCTGATTTTGGTTTATAGAGTACATCAGGGGCCAAACGTATCCACGTGGGTTTCCTCCGGGTTCTCCGGTTTCCTCCCACAGTCCAAAAAACATGGTTAAAGTTCAATTGAGCTCTCCAAACTGCCCCATATAGAGTGTGCGGGTGTATCTGCCCGGTGCCTGAAACTTTCTCCCCTGGATGAGCATTGGGAACCCCAACCCCCCAACCCCCCAACCCCCATCACAGCCCCCACGAGCCTAGTATAGGATAAAGCGGAAGAAAATGGATGGATGGGAAGTACATCAGCTGAGAGTCCGGTCTGTGAGCCTCAGGTCCAGATGAACAGGATGGTGGGGTGGGGTGGGGTGGAGTGGGGTGGGGTGGGGTGGGGTGGGGTGGGGTGGTCGGTGGCTCTGACCTTGCACGGCGTCGTTGGCCTGAACCGCCACGGACCTGCGGCTGGGTTCGGGCGGGCGGCGGGCTGCAGCCTGGCGGGCGGACCGGAGCTCGGTCTCCGCGAACTGTAGCTTGCAGAGCAGCGCCTCCACCTCCATCTCCCGGCGGGAGACCTCTGCGCGGAGCAGCGCCGCGTCCTGCTCGATGATCCGGCTCATCTCCAGCAGCGCGCACTTCGCGAAGCGGTCGAGGACCGCGGCCAGCTGAGAGCGCACATCCACCGCGGCGGACATCACGCCGCCCGGCAACCAGCGGGAGCGCCGCGGGCTCTGCTCCGAGCGTCTGGGTCGGCGTGTGGGGGGAGGAGGGGGCGGAAGATCAATCGCAAACCCGCCGCCGTCACTTCAACATCAAAGCGATCGCGGCGCGCACTTCCCCTTTATTCCCTCTGTTTACATTAATTCCTACGACGCGTGTGTTTCCGGCTTCCGAGTGACGTCACAACCAGTGGCGACCAATGGGTTTGGAGAAACGAAAAGCTCATTGGCTGTTATTCAAACGCAACACGGTTCGTGACGTCGCGTGCTGCGCAGGGACTGATCGCTAGGGGGCGATGCCAACCTTAAAGAGCATCCACCCGTCCATTATCTTTCGCTTCATCTTCTATTAGGGTCGGGGGGGGGGGGCAGATACATCCAGGACAGGGGGGCAGTCTCTCACTGGACACACACAATCACTCGACAACACACACTCTATATGGGGCAATTTGGAGAATTCAATTGACCTTGATCCATGTTTTTTGGACTGTGGGAGGAAATCGGAAAACCCAGAGAAAACCCACGCGGACACGAGGAGAACATGCAAACTCCACCCAGATGGGGATTCGAACCGGGAATCTCTAGCACTGAGAGGAGAACATGCTAAACTACTAAGCCACCGTGCTGTCCCCTTATCCATTATCATTCGCTTCATCCTCTATTAGGAGGTTCCCCATGCCCATCCAGGCAAAACGTTTCGGGCGCTGGGCAGATACACCCAGGACAAGGGGGGGTGCAATCTATCGCTGGGCACACACTCACTCACACACACACACACACACACACACACACACACACACACACACACACACACTCTATATGAGGCAATTTGGAGAATTCACTAGACTTGATCCATGTTTTTTGGACTGTGGGAGGAAACCGGAGAACCCGGAGGAAACCCATGCGGACATGGGGAGAACATGCAAACTCCACCCAGATTGGGGTTCGAACCGGGAATCCCTAGTGCTGAGAGGAGAACATGCTAAACCACTAAGCCAGATGCTTAGAACCTTAAAAAGCAATTACTGCTCATAAAGGTAAACGCTTGTCCATAATGACATGAAGCTTTATCTGCCGTGTTACTAGAAACACACACTTTAGCCTCTTTTGTATGTAAATAGAGTATTTTTTTTATTCTATTTGATTTTATTTTGTATATACTGTGCTCTATTTCTTTTATATTTCTTCTTTTCTAAAGTACTACTTGTAATAGATACATTGGATTTATCTATAACTTTCCCAATTACTGTGACTTCTGCTGCTGAGAAATGTGAATTTCCCACATTGTGGGACAAATAAAGAATTATCTGAAATACAGCTTAATAATTACAATTACTATCCGATTATTTCCATTTTTTTGATAGATCTTTTTACTATAGTCTATGATAAAAGGATAAACTAATCTATTTTACCATCCCCGCAGTGAAACACACACACACACACACACACACACACACACACACACACACACACACACTAAATTAAGTGATCTCACGTGCCAGGAGTGGTGGGCAGCCCTGTACACCTGTACACGGCGTCTGGGGAGCGATTGGGGGTTAGGTGCCTTCCACAAGGGAACTTTAGCCATAGTACTTGGTGGGACCGGGAATCGAACCTGGGACCTTTAGGTCGCTAAGATGAATGTAATATCATTCATTCATTATCTCCCGCTTTATCCTCTATTAGGGTCGCGGTGGGGTTCCCCATGCCCATCCAGGGGAGAACGACTCGGGTGCTGGGCAGATAGACCCAGGACAGGGTGCCAATCCATCGCTGGGCACATACTCACTCACACAGACACACTCTATATGGGGCAATTTTGAGAATTCAATTGACTTGATCCATGTTTTTGGACTGTGGGAGGAAACCAGAGAACCCGGAGGAAACCCACGCAGACACGGGGAGAACCTGGAAACTCCACCCAGATGGGGATTTGAACTGGGAATCCCTAGCGCTGAGAGGAGAACATGCTAAACAACTAAGCCACTGAATGTAATATATCCATCATATTAAACATAAGCGTTAAAGACAAAAAAAAAATCATGACTGTGTAAACTAAAAGTTAAAAAGTAAAAACCTGTTTCTTAATTGTCCTATTTTCAGTTATAAATACCAATAAAGTTCACAGAACTTAGTAAAACTGCGGAATAATGTGCTGTAGTGACTGTGAATGTGAAACGCTTCAGATGAACTGCATGCATTTGTGACAGAATAATACATTTTATTGTTTTTTTTAAAGGTTATAATACATTTTAGAAAATAATATTTAGTAAATTTCTTATTTTAAACAAGGATTTTCAAAAGCAACAATCCTTACAAATGTACACAGGAAATTTGGAGCGGTCAGGTTCGTCCATCAATAAACGTATGATTTGGTTTTTGACTCGAACTTCGTCAAACCTGTCAACAATTCGAAAGCATCCAATTTAGGTCAACATTTTGAAGTTCAACATTAGCTGTGGTCCTCTGTTAACTTATTTACACACCGTGATACCTTTCACTTGTAAACCTATTTACACAAATGCCAATATACAACATTAACGTACTAAATGCTTTGTGTACCAATGGCTGTAACACTTTTGAGTCGTTTACATTTCATGTTCCACCTGTTCCTTTAATGGCAATTAAGTCGCTTTGAGTCCCTGAAAAGTCAAATATAAAGAATGTAATCAAGTTTAAGACATTTAAGGACGTGCACACGGAAAGTTATAGTAAAACAAGTCATTCAGCATATAGATTTAAGATTTTTTTTCTACATGCATCATATCTGACACATTTTAAGTGAGGCTATGCAATCGTCCATGCACCTCCTGATTCTTTATAAATTATTTGGTAGAGTAGCTAAGGGGTGTGGGGCTATCAGTCTGAAAGTTCATGGTTCAAAACTCACCAAAAGTGGGTTAAAATTAGACCGAGTGGGTTAAGATTAGTCACCGAAAGCCAGCAGCTCACTGAAAAGTTTTTTGACTTTTTTTTTTTATTAAAATGATTAAAAATTAAATTCTTAAGTAGACACACAGGTGCAAAACTATAATAGGTTGAGCGTGTATGTATAAAACTGTATGTATCAGCTATAACAAAAGTCTGAGGGACCTTTAGTTAATTCTGCTTTTATTGTTTTATCGTTTCATCTGTGAAAAAATTCTTTTTGAAGGATGCTAAATAATGCTCATAGACCCATAATGTCCAGAAGTGATTTGCATTATTATAAATATTAACATTATTATAATTACTCTTCATGGGCTGGCTTAGTGGTTGGCATGTTCTCCTCTCAGCGCTAGGGATTCCCGGTTTGAATCCCCATCTGGGTGGAGTTTCCATGTTCTCCCATGTCCGCGCAGGCTTCCTGCGGGTTCTCCGGTTTCCTCCCACAGTCCAAAAACATGGATCAAGGTCAATTGAGTTTTTTAAATTGCCCCATATAGAGTTTGAGTGTGTGTGTGAGTGAGTGTGTGCCCAGCGATAGATTGGTGCCCTCTCCTGGGTGTATCCGCCCAGCGCCGAAACGTTCTCCCCTGGATGGGCATGGGGAACCCCCCCCCCCCACTACCCTAATAGAGGATAAAGCGGAAGATAATGGATGGATAATTACTTTTACTCTTATTACATCATATGGGCTGTGTTTGAAATCACCTACTTCCTCGCAAAAGCTGGCAAGGAAGGTTTGTCTCTAATCTCCGAATATGCAGTAGGCATCAAGTAGTAAGAGAAATTGGGATGCCGTACTGAATGTGAAGCCATTTTATAGTAAGCGTCCACAAATCATACAATTTCGGTTGAGAAAGAAACGAAAATGTGACGATTTTGAAGTGTCAATAAGATGCAACCATTAAAATGAGCAAAACATGATGATTAAGCCCAACACTAATTAACATCATGATTTTTGTGTGACATGACGAGGCTGAGATTGTGTGATTATTTTACATTCCGTAATAACAAAGCCGATTGCTTTACTGTTAAAAACACATTAATTTAGGGAGCTGATTCTCACTCCGTGGCGTTCACCACTGCAAAACGGTGGAACCATCTTCCCAACTCTGTCCGTAAGGCAGAATCACTGAGCAGTTTTAAGAAACGACTGAAGACTCATCTCTTTAACAAAAATTAAAAAAAAATAAAAAATAAAAAGAAAACTGCTTGGTCAAAAAGCATCAAATAACAATCAGGTTTGATGATTTTACAGTGTAGTTGGTTTTCTTCATAGCTTCTGACTTGTGGTGTTCTCATTTGTAAGTCGCTTTGGATAAAAGCGTCGGCTAAATGACTAAATGTAAATGTAATTTAAAACTAGTACCTACAGTTTTAATAAATGATTTCAGACGCAGCTATGGTCATGTATTAAAAAAAAAAAAAAAAAAACTAACAAAAGACTTTGAGGATCCCCTCTACAGGTCTATTTATTGCAGAGTTGTTGGTTTCTGATATCCATCCCTGTATATAGTAGGCTTTGAAATGTTGACACACAGGGATGATGATGATGATATAATCTTTTTAGATTATATAATCATTATAAATCAGTTTCTTTCCTCCTCCTCTTTCATGATTTGGACCAGTCCCTCTCTTTGCTCGCCCTTCTCCCAGTGCATATCGATGAACCTGTCCTTGTCCACCGATTCCCTTTCTTTGCACCGCTTTCCCGTTGCTCGGGCAACCGCCTCATCGAAGCAGATGCTGATCCCGCTGGTCCGTTTGGGCTCTTTATCCAGATCCTTCTTGGCGTCCATGTTCAGACTCGCACCGTCCCAGGTCCCTCGTCTCGGCTTCTGATCTTCTACGCCCTTCCTCTCCTCTCCTCCGAAACTCTGAGACGTCTTTGTGTTTTTCAGCTGCTTTTTGCTGTGACCTGCCCGGTCGTCCTCTAGCTCCTCTCCGGACGCCTCGTCCCCCTGCTCGGTGCTCTGGTGGTTGTGGTTTTGCGGCGCCTCTGCTTTCTCTGTGCCGTTGTGTTCTTGGTGCTCGGGTTCGAGGTCATTGGACTGAAGCTCTTTCTCAGAATGCTGTGGAGGCGGTGGATGGTTCTCCGGGTCTCGCTGATGGAACTGCTGTTTGAAGGCAGTGATTTTCGCATGCTGTGGTTTGGGCGGCACGACAGGAACCGCTTTCACATGGTACACTGCAGGAGCCGCGTTTTTGGATTTGATGATCATGCTCCCCATACCTGGCCCGTTCTCATTTCTCCTGATGGAACTCGCTTCCTCTGGCTGAGCCTCGTGTCCCTTGTCTTCTCGTTCCTCTAAATGAAGCTCGTCACTGTCCACGGACTCATCCTCCTTCACACTCTTCTTTTCTTCCATCATGTTCTCCAATTCTTCTTTTATTTCTTGCTCATCCTCGGTTTCATTTTTAACGTCCATTTCCTCCGTCAACGGTTCTTCCTTCGGCTCCCGATCGTCCTCCTCCTCGGCACTTCTGTCTTCCGTCTGCTTCTCACCAGCCGGTTTGTTTCCGTCGTCCTCCGCCCTCTCTGAACAGGTCTCTACCTGCGGGGCAACCACATCTGCCTCGTTTTCGACCTTGCCATCGACATTGGATTCTGGCATTAAAGCATCGATCTCGTCTCCTTCACAAAGCTCACGTTCACGGTTCTCTTCTGTCTCCTCGGCTGCCTCGCTTTCAGTGCGTCCCCCTGCTACCGTTTCAACCAATCCCACTTCTGAATCGCCGTGCATCTCAGGGCGTACTTCAAAGAGTGAGTTGAGCCCATCAAAATCCTGAGTTTCCTCCATTTCAGAGTCTGTAGCGTCCATTTCCGCACCGGTACCATTAGTAGCATGAATGATACTTTCAGGACTTTCGTTCTGGAGCTCGAATTGTGCATGTTCCTCTGTGTACGGAGGTGGATCAGTCAGACGAGGGGTCTCACTGCTGCCTGGTTCCACTGAAATCATGGAGACTGGATCCAGACCAGAATCAGTGACCACACACGGCATGGAAATGACCTCCTCTTGACTGTAAAAGAAAAAAACAACATAATAATTATAAGAAGAAAAAAAAAGAAACCTCATTGTGATTAATATCTTACCTTTAATAGTTACACCCTGTTTCCAAAATTGTTTATACATTTTATTAAGTGTGGTATGCAGGGTGGGTGGCACGGTGGCTCAGTGGTTAGTATGTTCTCCTCTCAGTATCCCAATCATTCCAATCTGAAGCCCAATCTGGGTGGAGTTACCATGTTCTCCCCGTGTCTGCGTGGGTTTCCTCCGAGTTCTCTGGTTTCCTCCCACAGTCCAAAAACATGGATCAAGGTCAATTGAATTCTCCAAATTGCCCCATATAGAGTGTGTCTGTGTGAGTGAGAGTGTGCCCAGTGATAGATTGGCGCCCTGTCCTGGGTGTATCTGCCCAGCGCCCGAAACGTTCTCCCCTGGATGGGCATGGGGAACCCCCCACGACCCCAATAGAGGATAAAACGGAGGATAATGGATGGATGGATGGTATGCAGGGTTATGGTTAGAGCCTCTCCCAGCACTTACAAGGCAACAGTGGTTGCAACACTTTCAACAGGTTCTCGACCCATCACAATGTCAAACATAAAGACAACATATTCACACACACATTCACACCTGAAGGTAATTCAGGTTATATGTACAGCTCTTTTTTCTTCTCAGATCAGATTTGCTGTGATTATTCAGATTCTTAGTAAGTGACCTGATGGTGTCTTCACTGTAAAGACATCGTCTATTTAAAGGCCGACATGCTGACACTGACATTCGAACCTTATAAATAACACAAACTGTGCAGGTGAGACGTTCTGCATGGTGTTTTTAATGCATCACAATCTACGTTTCGAAAGTCGTGCAGATTGAATAGTGGTTTCCCCTCTCTGTCCTGTCTTTTCTGGATCACATAAATCTTTAATATAAACAATAGCATTGTGCTTAAAACCCAAATTGCTTTGTAGGCATGTGTAAAAATATTCTGCCTGGCAGTTCTGTTATGTGGTGAGCTTCGTGCAGGCCTGGGTAACATCCTCGTACCCTTATTCAGAACAACCCCGGTGCAAGTAAACATTGTGGTTGACCCAAGTTCCTGGTTTCTGACAAACACCTTTTTTTCTTTATATCAGATTTGATTTTTTTTTTACGAAGTGGGGAAACCTTTACTGGAAATTTACATTTTTTAAAAATAACTTTAAGATGCCTGAAAAAAAAACAGCACCTGCTCTCCTCTGTGTGAATAAAAAGCCACACACAGCATTCAAAAGATCATTTTCAATGGCACATATTAGTTTTCTAATGAGGGATAAGTCATAAATATCCATCCATCCATTATCTTCCTCTTTATCCTCTAGTAGGTTTGCGGCCCATCCAGGGGAGAAAGTTTAGGGCGCTGGGCAGATACACCCAGGACAGGACGCCAATCTATCACTCATTCACATAAACACACTCTATATGGAGCAATTTGGAGAATTCAATTGACCTTGATCGATGTTTTTGGACTGTGGGAGGAAACTGGAGAACCCGGAGGAAACCCACGCGGACACAGGGAGAACATGGAGACTCCACCTAGATTGGGATTCGAACCGGGAAGCTCCACCATGCCGCTCTAAGTCATAAATATTCATTCATCCATTATCTTCCACTTTATCCTCTATTAGGGTTGCGGGGGGGGGGGGGGTTGCAGGGGGGGGGTTCCCCATGCCCATCCAGGGGAGAACATCTCGGGCGCTGGGCAGATAGACCCAGGACAGGGTCAGGAAATCTATCGCTGAGCACACACTCACTCACACAAACACACTCTATATGGGGCAAGTTGGAGAACTCAATTGAACTTAATCGATGTTTTTTGGACTGTGGGAGGAAACCGGAGAACCTGGAGGAAACCCACGCGGACACAGGGAGAACATGGAAACTCCACCCAGATGGGGATTCAAACCGGAAAGCTTCACCATGCCCCCCTAAGTCATAAATATAGTTTTCTTTTGCTTTGATAATTAATGTTTATTATTATCAGAAGTATAATTTCAATATATATATATTTTTTATTTTTATTATAATTATTTTTATTATTATTATAGTATTTTCTTTGTGTGTGGGGGTAGTTTGTCTTAAAAGAAAAAGTGGAATATGTTAGTAGTTGTTGTTGTAAGGATATTGTTTATATTTCCAATAAAAATATATATATATATATAATTTTCTATATTATATTATATCAGAAAAAGGGTGTGGTGTTTATCAAACTGACCCCCTGCGGTGACAATATGACAAATGTTAATATACAGCGTGACTACACAGCGTTTGTGTCATAGTTCTTACACATAGACACTTCGTTTTCTTTTTGTCTATGTTTTTTTTTTCCTATTTCAGACTTTAATAGTTTTCTAATGTATCTCTGTCCCGTCTAGTCCACCCCGTCTGTCCCCTTTGGTCTGGTCTGCGCTGTATTGCTAAACCGAAGCCGTTTATTACGCGTTTGAACAGCAGGCTGTGTTCATGAGATGCTCACCGTGTGGTCTGTGTTTCTTCTTTGCTGTCTGAACTTCCCTGCTCTTCAGTTTCTTCCTCGGAAGATTTATTTATATTTCCATTCTCGTTCGATTCAGTCTCTGGTCCGTCCTCTGTGCTGTCCTCCACAGTCCTCTGGTCTTCTGGATGATCAGTGTTTAAGTGCTCGGTGTCCTCTGGAACAGAACTGATATCCACTTCGTTCAAATGACAATCGATGGCACAACCATCGAGCTGATCATCAGCTGTGATCTCAGAACCTGACTGGTTCTCCGGGATCTCACGGGTGTCCGCTGGAAGGAACTCTGAAATGTCTTCAGGAGGCTCGGTGGGGACCGTAGTCTGATCGAGGCACTCGGACTGATCAGGGCCGGATAATGAGATGGATGGGGGGCAGGACCAGTTTAAGCCGTGAAAGTGAGAGGCTGATGGGAGACTTTTGAAGAACATGTCTTCGTATTCGCTCTTTTCAGAGTCACTGTCGTCTTCATCTCCACCTGGTTCCAAGAGATCTTCATCAGATGATGAGGACACAGCTGGTTGAAAAGGATAAGACTTATAAGGAAGGCTGTGGGATTTGCCAGGCACCACCCTGTGTGGGTTTGTTGCCAGATTTAATTTGGGTTCTTCCTGAGCAAAGTGATTGGGTGATGAACAAGCTGGAAGACTAAGAGTTGGACTCTGCGTTTCCTCCTCGTCTTCATCTTCTTCCATTTCGAATGCCGGTGGCTCCACTGAGAACTCGTTAATCTGTGAAAAAGCATCCATTATTGCAGGTTTCAGTTTAATATGACAAAATAAAATAGAACTGATCGCTGTATCACTGCCTTCATTAAAATTAATGCTGTTTTCAACTGGGCAGCACGGTGGCTTAGTGGTTGGCATGTTCGCCTCTCAGCACTAGGGATTCCCAGTTTGAATCCCAATCTGGGTGGAGTTTCCATGTTCTCCCCGTGTCCGCGTGGGTCTCCTCTGGGTTCTCTGGTTTCCTCCCACAGTCCAAAAACATGGATCAAGGTCAATTGAGTTCTCCAAATTGCCCCATATAGAGTGTGTCTGTGTGAGTGAGTGTGTGCCCACTGATAGATTGGCACCCTGTCCTGGGTCTATCTGCCCAGTGCCTGAAACGTCCCTCCCCGTGACCCTGGTAGAGGGTAAAGCTAAAGATAATAGATGGATGGATGTTTTCAACCTGGTAACACCGGAAGCATCACATGTGACTTAGGTTTCCAAGAAATAAGCTTTTGACTTAAATGGTCATAAACTCCTGCTGTATTTCCAGATGTGCACATGATGTTGGAATGGAATTTCCAAAAAGCTTGTAGTTTTGAGATTCTGGTGGATCACATAGTGCTGACTGTTACAGTCCCATCACCTGATTGGAGGCAGAAGTATCAATCAAATCCAGGAATCCAAAAGTGTCTTGGAAATCCAGTAGAAGGTCCTGGTCAGGGTACTGCACTTCCTGAGGCTGGGGAGGGGGAGTCAACGCCTGGCTCACCGCTTCTGTTGGACATAAGACCACCGCTGGTCTCATGACTGAAAAAAAGAAGGTTTGTTTTTATTAGTCTTTATATAACAACAAATATTATTATTAATAAATTGAACGGTCTGAAGCATTTATATGATAGAAAGCCTTGATGCCACTGGATGGGCACCAGATGCCTCCCTCTTCACCATCCACAACCCAAGTATTGGATTAAATATAGTCAAGATAATAGGATCAGATGAGATTAGATAACTTGTTATACATAATTTGATCACAGCATGAATGTAAGTAAAAAGGAATCGGGGAGGGGTAGCTCAGTGGTTGTGGCGTTGGGTTATCAATCTGAAGGTTGGGGGTTCAAATCCCAGGTCCACTGAAGTTACCCATGTGGGTCCTTGAGCAAGACCCTTAACCCTCATTGCTCCAGGGATGTTGTGATGAACCCTGTGATCACCTTGGAAGTCACTTTGGATAAAAGCGTCCGATAAATGACCAAATGTAAATGTAAACGAACTATTCATTCATCCATTATCTTCTGCTTTATCCTCTATTAGGGTCGTGGGGGGGGGGGGTTCCCCATGCCCATCCAGGGGACGTCCAACGTCTCAGGAACTGGGCAGACACAGCCAGAACAGGGCGCCAACCTATCGCTGGGCACACACTCACACACAAACACACTCTATATGGGGCAATTTGGAGAACTCAATTCACCTTGAGGCGGCACGGTGGCTTAGTGGTTAGCACGTTCGCCTCTCAGCGCTAGGGACTCCCGGTTCGAATCCCCATCTGGGTGGAGTTTCCATGTTCTCCCCGTGTCTGCGTGGGTTTCCTCCGGGTTCTCCGGTTTCCTCCCACAGTCCAAAAACATGGATCAAGTTAATTGAATTCTCAAAATTGCCCCGTTTATAGTGTGTGTGTGTGAGTGAGTGTGTGCCCAGCGATGGATTGGCGCCCTGTCCTGGGTCTATCTGCCCAGCGCCCGAGACGTTCTCCCCTGGATGGGCATGGGGAACCCCACCGCGACCCTAATAGAGGATAAGCGGGAGATAATGAATGAATGAATTCACCTTGATCCATGTTTTTGGACTGTGGGAGGAAACCGGAGAACCCGGAGAAAACCCACGCAGACAGGGAGAACATGGAAACTCCACCCAGATGGGGATTCGAACCGGGAATCCCTAGTGCTGAGAGGAGAACATGCTAAACCACTAAGCCCCCGTCCCGCTGAACACGCAAAATTGAACCATAAAAATATTCGAAAGTAATAAAGATTAGAAAGCTAAACGACTTTGTAAGGGATTTTTAACAACCATTTGAATGACGTCTTAAAAGATGCTTAAAGGAGAACACTTCCAACAAGTGTTGGAAACGCATTAATGCTGAAATAAAGATTTGTGCCGATTCGGTTAACACGCCGAATATTTTGTTATAATTCTAAGAGTGCACTTAAATTGGAGGGTTTTTAAACACAAAACGCCTGCAAGGTGTTAGTCGAGACACTGCATTCCATCTTACCCATGTACCCATCTCTGTCTCCCTTATTAGGCATCACAGGTATCTCAGGTGTCTCAGGTGTTTCAGGAGATTGGGTTCTCTTGTCAGAATCCTCCTCAACACTCAGAGGTACATCCTCAGTGCATTCGTCTTCAGATCCCTTCGTCCCTTCAGGCTCAGCCGGCGCGCTTTCGTCCGTTTCCACGTCGGTCGTGTCGTCTGTTTTATTGTCGACGTCCGTGGTTTCTTTCTCATCGACACACAAGGCTTCGGTCTTTCCGTGTTCTTGTTCTTCTTCCGATTCCTTTTCTTCAGAACTTTCCTTCTTCACTTTCTTCAGTTGTTCCTCCTCAGACTCCTCGCTTCTTTCCATGAGCTTCTGCACCAGCCCCGAGGTGATGTGGAGCGGCACCGTGACGGAATAAGGAACCGTGATGTGCATCCCGCCTCGGCGCTCGGCTCTGCTCGGCATCCCCTGCGATGAGGCCTGGTTCCTGTCGGCATTGCCCGTGGCTCCGGGGTCCAAGCTCCTGTAGGTGCCTTGAGCGCCGTTGCCCCCGCTCACCACGCTGACACTAGCGCCACCTGTACGCCTGTATGTCACCGCATATCCGCTGGACCCGCTGGAACGGCCGGACGAAATGCTCTCTGTGTTTGTTGTGGGCGTGACCAAAGGGGACAGGTGATTAGAAGGACACTGGGTATCTAAAAAAAAATAAAATAAAAGACATGAGAAATTTCCTGAACAACGTAATAAGTAAAGTTACGCTATCAGGACCAGGAACGTCTCGTCAGTTTGCGTTTGGTTACATTTACATTTACATTTAGTCATTTAGCCGACGCTTTTATCCAAAGCGACTTACAAATGAGAACATTACAGATCAGAAGTTATGGCGAAAACCAACTACACTGTAAATTCATCAAACCTGATTGTTATTCGATGCGGCGGCCCCTCCCCCTTTTAATTTTTTTTTTTTATTATAATTTTTTTTAACAGGTATTTTGTTAAAGAGATGCGTCTTCAGTAGTTTCTTAAAACTGCTTAGAGATTCTGCCTTACAGACAGAGTTGGGAAGAACGTTCCACCGTTTTGCAGCGGAGAACGCCAGGGAGTGAGAATGAGGTCCTGGGTGAGGTGGAACCACCAGGGGGCGATCATCACCGGAGCGAAGTGAACAAGTCGGAGTGTATTTTGAAACGATAGAGTGAAGGTAGGAGGGGCCAGATCCAGAAATGGTTCTGTAGATCAGAGTCAATGAATTGTACTGAATGCAGCGGCTACAGGAACCAATGGAGAGACATGAGTGATGGAGGGACATGAGTGATGGAGGGACATGAGTGATGGAGGGACATGAGTGATGGAGGGACATGACTGATGGAGGGACATGAGTGATGGAGGACATGACTGATGGAGGGACATGAGAGATGGAGTGACATGAGAGATGGAGGGACATGACTGATGGAGGGACATGACTGATGGAGGGACATGAGTGATGGAGGGACAACGTGCTAACCACTAAGCCACCGTGCTGCCCATTGGATGGAACATTCATTCATTCATTCATTATCTCCCGCTTATCCTCTATTAGGGTCGCGGTGGGATTCCCCATGCCCATCCAGGGGGGGGGGGGGGGGGGGGGGGGGGGGGGGGGGGGGGGGGGGGGGGGGGGGGGGGGGGGGGGGGGGGGGGGGGGGGGGGGGGGGGGGGGGGGGGGGGGGGGGGACATGACTGATGGAGGGACATGAGTGATGGAGGGACATGAGTGATGGAGGGACATGAGTGATGGAGGGACATGAGTGATGGAGGGACATGACTGATGGAGGGACATGAGTGATGGAGGACATGACTGATGGAGGGACATGAGAGATGGAGGGACATGAGAGATGGAGGGACATGACTGATGGAGGGACATGAGTGATGGAGGAACAACGTGCTAACCACTAAGCCACCGTGCTGCCCATTGGATGGAACATTCATTCATTCATTCATTATCTCCCGCTTATCCTCTATTAGGGTCGCGGTGGGGTTCCCCATGCCCATCCAGGGGAGAACGTCTCGGGCGCTGGGCAGATAGACCCAGGACAGGGCGCCAATCCATCGCTGGGCACACACTCACTCACACAGACACACTCTGTATGGGGCAATTTGGAGAATTCAATTGACTTGATCCATGTTTTTGGACTGTGGGAGGAAACCGGAGAACCCGGAGGAAACCCACGCGGACACGGGGAGAACATGGAAACTCCACCCAGATGGGGATTCGAACCGGGAATCCCTAGTGCTGAGAGGAGAACATGTTAAACCACTAAGCCACCGTGCCGCCCATTGGATGGAACATAATGAGATTAAATATATGAAGACTCTCCAAAACAAGATTAGAAATGTTAAAAATGTCTGTTATATATAATAAAAACAAAAAATAAAGGGTCAAACAAAATAAAACATACCCTCCTGTGTGTACGGTCCGGAGCTCAGAGAGTCCATGCTCTTAGCGGGTCGCAGGGCGTTCTTCTCTTTGTCTGCTTGGTGAAGCACAGTGAATATTTTCCGATAAGGCTTTAGATTATTAAACTCAGTTTTAAAAAATAAATACAGAAATTAGAGACTAAACATGAATTTATTTTATAATAATATGGAAAGCTCAGCTTAATTGACAATGCTTTAAATAAACTATACTTATTAAACCAACCTATTGAATACTGTAAGGATTCATTCCTATAAGTAGTAAATACAAAAAAATTATTAAATTAACTGAAATGATTTTTTTAATCATTCTTTCTGTAAATGTGAATGATATTCCATTTAAAACATTCATTCATTCATTATCTCCCGCTTTGTCCTCTAGTAGGGTCGCGGGGGGTTCCCCATGCCCATCCAGGGGAGAACATTTTGGGCGCTGGGCAGATAGACCCAGGACAGGGCGCCAATCCCTCGCTGGGCACACACTCACTCACACAGACACACTCTATATGGGGCAATTTGGAGAATTCAATTAACTTGATCCATGTTTTTGGACTGTGGGAGGAAACCGGAGAACCCGGAGGAAACCCACGCGGACACGGGGAGAACATGGAAACTCCACCCAGATGGGGGATTCGAACCGCAAATCCCTAGTGCTGAGAGGAGAACATGCTAAAGCACTAAGCCACCGTGCCGCCCCCATTTAAAACAAAGTATTGTTATTATTGTATTATATATAATATATGAGCTGTACCAGCTGATGATGGGACACATTTGGTTGTGACTGATTGCTTACCTTTGGGTGCATATTTATTCTTCTTTCGAGGATCGTGGAGTCTACCCCCTAAATTAAAGATCGATTTCCATTTTCTGCCTTTAAGTGATCCCTTTCGCCTGCAGTTAAAAATAAGATCAATAAGTCAAATGTTCTCTTATACGCCTTGAAAATGAATCGTAAATTATATTATTCAGCCTTACTTGTCTGTGCCATCGATAATGGCGTGGTAGGGTCTCATGGGTGGAGGTCCATCTCCAGGACTCATGTTGCCTGGATACTGAAAGGGAACAGCCCTGAAGAAATTCTCATCTGTTCCCGGCAGTAAGGAGGGTGAGGGAAGGGACTTCCTTCGCTCTGTTAATCCTGAAGTGAAATCATGAACAAAAAAAAATTCTAATTTTTTTTTTTTTTTTAATTAATCATTATTTTTGTAATTAATTTAATGATTGAATTAGGCGGCACGGTGGTTAGTGTTTAGCATGTTCGCCTCTCCGCACTAGGGATTCCCGGTTCGAATCCCCATCTGGGTGGAGTTTCCATGTTCTCCCCGTGTCTGCGTGGGTTTCCTCCGGGTTCTCTGGTTTCCACCCACAGTCCAAAAACATGGATCAAGTCAATTGAGTTCTCCAAATTGCCCCATATAGAGTGTGTCTGTGTGAGTGAGTGAGTTTGTGCCCAGCGATGGATTGGCGCCCTGTCCTGGGTGTATCTGCCCAGCGCCCTGGATGGGTATGGGGAACCCCACCGCGACCCTAATAGAGGATAAAGCGGATGATAATGAATGAATGAATAATTATTTAATTATTTATTAATTTAAGCAGATTTGTTTAGTACCGCATTCCGGTTCGGACTCTGGAAACAGCTGGGGCACGTGATTCAGAATGAATTCCACCACGATGGACTGAACCCGCACCTCCATGAACGCTGCGGTGCCATTAAAGCCAGACGCCTCGATGTCCTTTGACCTGAGTTCAGAACATTCAGATATTACTCACCAACCACTAACGAGAGTGTGAATATAATTAAAGACTTTTAACTTTGTACACATAACTCACCTAAGAAGATTGGGAGCCCATACTATTGCAAGATTTCTGATATGCATGTTGGTCTCACTGGAGTACGTAGACATGCGTAATAAATGTCTCATTAAATATTCCAGGGTCCTGCAAATATATAAATAATAAAAATATATATTATTTCCAGCTATTCATATTTTAATTTACTTAAGCACATTCTCCTCTTGGTCGCTGGTTCAAATCCCAAACTATGTTCTCCCCGTGTCGGCGTGGGCTTCCTCCGGGTTCTCCGGTTTCCTCACACATTTCAAAAACATGGATCAAGGTCAATTGAATTCTCAAAATTGCCCCATATAGAGTGTGTGTGTGTGTGTGTGAGTGAGTGTGTGTCCAGTGATGGATTGGCCCCCTGTCCTGGGTGTATCTGCCCAGCGCCCAAAATGTTCTCCCCTGGATGTGCCTGGGGAACCCTCCCTCCCTCTCCCCGTGGGGTTCTCCGGACATTCTCCTCTTAGTGCTGAGGATTACAGGTTCGAATCCCAATCTGGTTGGAGTTTCCATGTCCTCCATGTGTCTGTGTGGGTTTTCTCTGGGTTCTTCGGTTTCGTCCGAAGTCCAAAAAACATAAATTCAAGGTCAACTGGATGCTTTAAATTGCCCCATATAGTGTGTGTGTCTGTGTGATTGATTGGCACCTGGGTGTATCTGCCCAGCACCCAAAACCCTCAACCCTAGATGTGTATGTGGACCCCCCCCCCGTGACCCTAGTAGTGGATTAAGGGGAAGATAATGAATGAATGATAATGAACAAATAATTGTCTTTGTACCTGTAGTGAGGGCGTGGCAGCTCTTTTAATACCTCCTTGATCTTCACCAGTCGTTCGTTCTCCAGCTGAACGGCCACCGCTTCCTGATAACAAGAATATATAATGTAAAGTAAGTTACAAGAAAACATTATTTTTATTTGATATTTTATCTGATTTGGTTTCCATGTTCTCCCCGTGTCTGAGTGGGTTTCCTCCGGGTTCTCCAGTTTCCTCCCACAGTCCAAAAACATGGATCAAGTCAATTAAATTCTCAAAAATTGTCCCATATAGAGTGTGTCTGTGTGAGTGAGTGTGTGCCCAGCGATGGATTGGCGCCCTGTCCTGGGTGTATCTGCCCAGCGCCCGAGACTTTCTCCCCTGGATGGGCATGGGGAACCCCACCGCGACCCTAATAGAGGA
Source organism: Corydoras maculifer (assembly GCA_019802435.1). Taxonomy (NCBI): domain Eukaryota; kingdom Metazoa; phylum Chordata; class Actinopteri; order Siluriformes; family Callichthyidae; genus Corydoras; species Corydoras maculifer. The sequence goes on along the minus strand of JAFMOD010001241.1, from coordinate 435,680 downwards.
TAAAGCGGGAGATAATGAATGAATGAATGAATTTTATCTGATTTGTTTTATATCAACACACAGCTGTGAACTAAACAGAACAGCAGCCCTCTGCAACCCGTTTCCTGACTGCTGGGGTTCGAGACTGATGCAGTGTAAATGTGTTGGACAGATGTGATACCCACAGCGAAGCGGTCGTACAGCTGGTACGTGAGCAGAGGGTTGGGCAGCTCTCTGAAGTAGGCCTTACACAGCGAACTGACACAGTGAATGTCCTGCAGATACACGTCCTTACTCAGGTCTGGATTCCCCTCACTGTCAAACTCAGTCCTGCAGGGAAGATGGAAGATAAGACGGCAGTGAAGTTCACCATTTATTCATTCATTCATTCATTCATTCATTCATTATCTCCCACTTTATCCTCTATTAGGGTCGTGGTGGGGTTCCCCATGCCCATCCAGGGGAGAACGTCTCGGGCGCTGGGCAGATAGACCCAGGACAGGGCGCCAATCCATCACTGGGCACACACTCACTCACACATAAACACTCTATAGGGGCAATTTTGAGAATTCAATTAACTTGTTCCATGTTTTTGGACTGTGGGAGGAAACCGGAGAACCCGGAGGAAACCCACGCAGACACGGGGAGAACATGGAAACTCCACCCAGATGGGGATTCGAACCGGGAATCCCTAGTGCTAAGAGGCGAACGTGCTAAACCACTAAGCCACCGTGCCGCCATGTTCACCATTTAAATGAGAAAAATAAAGGTCGATTCATCAGCCGTTTTATTGGTTAACCTTCATTTTCGTTTTCAGTTTCTCACTTCCATGTGCCATGATGCTCTTGTAGTTCTAGTCACTTTGTTTTGTTTCTCAATCGTACTTCGTTAGTTCCCTTTAATCTGTAAACATCTTACCAAAATCACCATGGAAACGGTATCATTTGAGTAATGGATATTTGTCAGTGCTGCAGTGACATTGAGGTTAAGTATGTATATTAAACACAGGAATAGTGTTCTGCTTATTTTACTGATTGTAGGTGATGAAAGTGTTATTATACTCTTTTGTTATATTGAAGTTTTTTTCTTTTGAAAACGATTAGAAGAAATGAAAATGTTGAATTTTTAGGCGGCACGGTGGCTTAGTGGTTTAGCATGTTCTCCTCTCAGCACTAGGGATTCCCGGTTCGAATCCCCATCTGGGTGGAGTTTCCATGTTCTCCCCGTGTCTGCGTGGGTTTCCTCCAGGTTCCTCCCACAGTCCAAAAACATGGATCAAGTCAATTGAATTCTGAAAATTGCCCCATATAGAGTGTGTGTGTGTGTGAGTGAGTGTGTGCCCAGCGATGGATTGGCGTCCTGTCCTGGGTCTATCTGCCCAGCGCCCGAAACGTTCTCCCCTGGTTGGGCATGGGGAACCCCCCAAGACCCTAATAGAGGATAAAGCGGTAGATAATGAATGAATGAATGAAAAATATTTAATTTTTAAAGAAAAAAATAATAAATAAAATAAATATTCATTCATCCATTATCTCCCGCTTATCCTCTATTAGGGTCGCGGTGGGGTTCCCCATGCCCATCCAGGGGAGAACGTCTCGGGCGCTGGGCAGATAGACCCAGGACAGGGCGCCAATCCATCGCTGGGCACACACTCACGCACACAGACACACTCTATAGGGGGCAATTTGGAGAATTCAATTAACTTGTTCCATGTTTTTGGACTGTGGGAGGAAACCGGAGAACCCGGAGGAAACCCACCCAGATGGGGATTCGAACCGGGAATCCCTAGTGCTGAGAGGCCCAATAAAATAAATAAATAAATAAATTATAATCAATATTAAAAAGTTGTTAACTTCAGCAAAGCATTGATTTTTTTTCCCCATAAAAAATGTATGTTATTAAATTGAAGTTATTTCTAAGGCTGTTATGACCGCACCTGAGTTTCGAAGTGTTGGATGAGACTCCAGACAACCGATAGATTCCATCAGTGATTCCATGCACTTCAATAAAATCACTGCAGCTGCGGAGCACTTGTGGGACTACAGACAGATAAAAAAGACAGAGATATAAAAATATAGAGATATAAATAACGTATAATAAAGATATAAATGCTCCCAGCTGAGGTCTTACTGTTTTGTCAGATGGTTTACTGATAACAGTCAAGCTCTCGTGTTAAATGTAAGATCCAATCTTTATCTGCCGTGGAGGGCCAAAATGATGTAAATACGTTCTCATCAGCAGAACGCACAGCGATGCTGAACTAAACTGGCTTTAAGAGTCACGTCTGTATTGGGGGGTGGCCACAATGGTGCCTTTCTTTGTCGATATGAACAAAAAACTATTTAAAAAAAAGACAATTGTCCTACAATAATCAATGTAGGGTTAAAGTAAGGAAGAGCAGCACTTTAAATCACATCCTGTACATCCTATATTATATTATGTTGAAGTTAAAGTTTAAGTAATGTATTTATATAATGATTTTTACAATAGTACATTGTCACAGAGCAGCTTTACAGTGTTACAAGCTTTAAAACCCCCAAAGTGACAGTGGCAACTCCCTGTTATGTTGTTATTTTAAGAAAGAAACCTTGTGAGGACCAAGCCTCAGTGGGGGGGGCTAATCCTCCTTGAGCGGTCGGGCAGCATCAATAGCGTTGGACGGCCATGTACAGACTGTGTGGTGATCAGGTGTCCGTATATAACATGTCCATTGAGGGCATCTTGCAGGACTGCCAGTCCAATTTGTCGTATTTTACTTAATTATGAGAACTTGAATACAAAATAGAATTATTGAAAGGAGCTTAACTGCCTTAAGGTTCATTCCAACACTCTTACCTTCAGTCCAGTCTTTAAAAACATGTTCATCAATGTTTTTTGTGGTCTATTTTGCATACAGTGCTTACACACAGAGGATTGTGTCCTTCATTTAACCCATCAGTGCAGTGAAATACACACACTGAGTGGAGTGAGCACTCATGCCTGGAGTGATGGGTAGTACACGGCAACCGGGGAGCAATTGAGTTTAGGTGCCACGTTCATGGACACTTCAGTCATTGTATTTGGTGGGACCAGGAATCGAACCGGGGAACTTCAGGTCACTATGCTGGTTCCTTAACCACAAACCTATGACTGCCTCCGTTCTTATACCGCAGTCGCATTTCTATAGCACCTTACACAGATACAGTATCACAACATACTTTACGTAGTGCAGAAAAATTTTAATAAAAATGAGGAATAAACAAAGTTTAACTAAAAGCCTATCTGAATAAAAAAAATGTCTTAAGATATTTCTTAAAGGAGTCATTAGAGCGCTGGGATAGGCGTTCCAGAGCTTCGGGGCCAGCACCTGAGTTTTGAAATGGGTACGAGGTACCACCAACAGCAAAGACCTCAAAGACCTGGATGGGCAAAGAGGATCCAAGAGGTGCCGAATGTATTTGGGGGTCTGACCATAAAGTGCTCTATAAATTCATTCATTAATTCATTATCTTCCGCTTTATCCTCTATTAGGGTCGCGGTGGGGTTCCCCATGCCCATCCAGGGGAGAACGTTTCGGGCGCTGGGCAGATACACCCAGGACAGGGCGCCAGTCCATCGCTGGGCACACACTCACTCACACACACACACTCTATATGGGGCAATTTGGAGAACTCAATTGACTTGATCCATGTTTTTGGACTATGGGAGGAAACCGGAGAACCCGGAGGAAACCCACGCGGACACGGGGGGAACATGGAAACTCCACCTAGATGGGGATTCGAACTGTAAATCCCTAGTGCTGAGAGGAGAACGTGCGAAACCACTAAGCCACCGTGCTGCCACTCTATAAATTATTCATTCATTCATTCATTATCTTCCGCTTTATCCTCTATTAGGGTCGCGGTGGGGTTCCCCATGCCCATCCAGGGGAGAACGTTTCGGGTGCTGGGCAGATAGACCCAGGACAGGGCGCCAATCTATCGCTGGGCACACACTCACTCACACAAACACACTCTATATGGGGCAATTTGGAGAACTCAATTGACTTGATCCATGTTTTTGGACTGTGGGACGAAACCGGAGAACCCGGAGGAAACCTACGCGGACACGGGGGGAACATGGAAACTCCACCCAGATGGGGATTCGAACTGTGAATCCCTAGTGCTGAGAGGAGAACATGCTAAACCACTAAGCCACCGTGCCGCCACTCTATAAATTAGAACCAGAATTTTAAAATGACTCCTCAAATGTAGAGGGAGCACTTTAGTTATTCATTATTTACTAAAACTAATATAAAGTGATCTTTTGTTTTTTTTTTGCCTATTGTGCTTACACACACAGAGTAATGACGTATTAATTACAGCAGTAATTACTTACCTTCTTGATTGGTTGCTGATAAATGTTCCATCAGGTCGCAACCAAACACCTTATCTTTGCTGCCCCCTTTTCTTCGCCCTCGTTTCATGTTGAGACCTCTGGACCACCGTTCACATTCAGGTGCGTGAGTATTATCAGTGATTTTTGGGCAGCAGATGAGAATCGACCATCCTCTGGTTATTGTTCGGTGAAAGTCAGGGTTGGTCTTTGCACTCGAGTTGTGCAGGACTTTGAGAGATTTGGCATCACTGCTTCACCAATCGCATGTTGATTCTGCTCTGACTCTCAGTGAATCGTGGCCGCTGAACATCTGAAATCTGCAGAGATACAACAGAAAAGAATCTAAATGTTATACAATCATATTATAACATGTGTGGCACGGTGGCTTAGTGGTTTAACACGTTCTCCTCTCAGCACTAGGGATTCCCGGTTTGAATCCCCATCTGGGTGGAGTTTCCATGTTCTCCCCGTGTCTGTGTGAGTTTTCTCCGGGTTCTCCGGTTTCCTCCCACAGTCCAAAAACATGGACTCAAAGTCAATTGAATTCTTCAAATTGCCCCATATAGAGTGTGTGTGTGTGTGTGCCCTGTCCTGGGTGTATCTGCCCAGCGCCCGAAACGTTCTTCCCTGGATGGGCATGGGGAACCCCACCTTCCCCCTCCCCCGCGACCCTAATAGAGGATAAAGCAGAAGATAATGGATGAATGAATTAGAACATGTTATATTATAACATTATAATATGAAAACATCTGTAAGGATTAAAATTAAAGGATTAAATAACAACCATTTTAAAATCTTTATAAATTTTGATCGGTATTATTTATTATTTGCTGAGCATTAAAACTTACAAGGCGGCACGGTGGCTTAGTGGTTTAGCATGTTCTCCTCTCAGCACTAGGGATTCCCGGTTCGAATCCCTATCTGGGTGGAGTTTCCATGTTCTCCCCGTGTCTGCGTGGGTTTCCTCCGGGTTCTCCGGTTTCCTCCCACAGTCCGAAAACATGGATCAAGTTAATTGAATTCTCCAAATTGCCCCATATAGAGTGTTTATGTGTGAGTGAGTGTGTGCCCAGCGATGGATTGGCGCCCTGTCCTGGGTCTATCTGCCCAGCGCCCGAGACGTTCTCCCCTGGATGGGCATGGGGAACCCCACCACGACCCTAATAGAGGATAAAGTGGAGATAATGAATGAATAAATGAATAAAACTTACAAAAACACATTAAAAAAATGTGATTCAAAATTAACTAATTAAGTAAGTTAAGTCCAACAAGATCAACCATCTGAGGTTATAATGTGCAGGGTTATGATCACTAACACCTCATCTCATGGTTCTTTAAACTTCAGATTATTATATATTCATCCATTATCCTTTACTTAATCCTCTACTAGGGTGGCGTTCCTCATGCCCATCCAGAAGAGAACATTTCGTACACTGGGCAGATACACCCAGGACAGGGCACACCACTATCTCTGGGCACATTCACTTGCACACACTATATTGGGCAATTTAGACCATTCGATTCACCTCGAAGCTGTCTTTTTTGACTGTGGTAGAAAACCAGAGAACCCAGAGGAAACGAGGCGCACACGGGGAGAACATGGAAACTCCACCCAGATTGAGATTTGAACCTGGATCCCCAGTGCTAAGAGGAGAACATGCCAACCACTGCGCCACCGTGCCGCCCAAACCTCAGACAATCTTTATTATATTATATTATATACAACGAGGCGGCACGGTGGCTTAGTGGTCAGCACGTTTGCCTCTCAGCACTAGGGATTCCAGGTTCGAATCCCCATCTGGGTGGAGTTTCCATGTTCTCCCCGTGGGTTTCCTCCGGGTTCTCCGGTTTCCTCCCACAGTCCAAAAACATGGATCAAGTCAATTGAGTTCTCCAAATTGCCCCATATAGAGTGTGTCTGTGTGAGTGAGTGTGTGTCCAGTGATGGATTGGCGCCCTGTCCTGGGTCTATCTGCCCAGCGCCTGAAACGTTCTCCCCTGGATGGGCATGGGGAACCCCCTCATGCCCCCCCCCCAACCCGTGACCCTAATAGAGGATAAAGCGAAAGATAATGAATGAATAAATATACAACGAATGTGAAATACTGTATTTACATCGACGTCTAACAGGAATGGATTGGACATGTGCCTGCATTGCTCCTCCACATTCTCACCGTCTACAATTAATCTGTATTAGGATTAAAATCTTGACATTCTTGAAAAATCCAGTCCAACAGAACACACGGAGGCACCTGCTGAGAACGTCGGAGTTCCACCATCTCTGCTTCCTACTCTCTGGTTTGGTGTGAGCGCTCTCGAGGTCACACCCTCACGATCGTCTTCACTTTTACTATCGGTGCATTCTTGTTGTAAGGAAACACAAATTCGTTTTCAGTTGGTCGACGTACCTCACGAGGCTCTTTTCTCTGAAGAGTGCTCTAAAAAAAAAAAAAAAAACGTCGCCTCCACCGTTTGCTGGTACAAATTCGTCCTAACCCTCTCTTTCTTTCTTTCTTTCTGTCGCGCTGCGCACGGAAATGAACGACCTCGGTGTAAGGCCTGCCTCTCCCTGTGCATCAGGCATTATGGTGGCAAAGAACTCTTTAATCCGTCCCTATGACCTTCTGCTCGACAGAAAACGAGCGGCCGACGGTTGACCCACACTGTGTTCGGAGTCGACGGGACCGACGGAGTATTAAAAAAGACCGGGTAAGTTCGAAGAAAAGGGACTTTAAAGAAGCGCTCTTACCTTTTTCGCTGCACCGGCACAAGAAACAGCCCCAGTACCATCTGTGACGCAAGAAACCACCAAACTTCCCTTCATGACTTCCTGACTCGTTGGTCTCTGTTTGTCTTAATTCTCCATTTTCAACCTCCTTCAGTGTTCTTAGCGGTTGACACTTGTAAAAAGCATGTACATAAGTGGATTTATAATACCATGCATTGTTTTAATACACACCTGGGGATACCGTTAATACTATCAGCAATCTGACAAACTGGAATCAACATGTGCTAAGAGGGTTGTTTATCATTTTTCATGACACACAGGTTTCCTTACAATCTCAAGTGTCCTCCACTTTGAATTATTCATTCATTCATTATCTCCCGCTTTATCCTCTATTAGGGTCGCGGTGGGGTTCCCCATGCCCATCCAGGGGAGAAAGTTTCGGGCGCTGGGCAGATAGACCCAGGACAGGGCGCCATTCTATCGCTGGGCACACACTCACTCACACAGACACACACACATACACACTCTATATGGGGCAATTTGGAGAATTCAATTGACTTGATCCATGTTTTTGGACTGTGGGAGAAAACCAGAGAACCCGGAGGAAACCCAAGCGGACACGGGGAGAACATGGAAACTCCACCCAGATGGGGATTCGAACCGGGAATCCCTAGTGCTGAGAGGAGAACATGCTAAACCACTAAGCCACCGTGCCGCCCACCTTAAATTATTACATTATTAATTGACGTGCGGTCAGCCAAGACCATATACTGTATTTAATATACGTTTCAAACATCTTTGTTCAGTATTCCTGACAAAATAGCTTTATTTAGTACCACAGATAGTATTTGAACACGGGACCGGCTCCATCCATCCATTATTTTCAGTTTTATCCTCTATTAGGGTCGCGTGGGGTGGGGGGATGGGGTTCCCATGCCCATCCAGGGGTCAACGTCTCAGGCGCTGGGCAAATAGACCCAGGACAGGACGCCTATCTATCGCTGGGCACACACTCACTCACACAGACACACTCTATATGGGGCAATTTTGCAGAACTCAATTGACTTGATCCATATTTTTGGACTGTGGGAGGAAAACGGAGAACCCGGAGGAAACCCACACGGACATGGGGAGAACATGAAAACTCCTCCCAGATGGGGATTCGAACCGGGAATCCCTAACGCTGAGAGGCGAACGTGCTAACCGCTACCGGTTTCCTCCCACAGTCCAAAACGTTGGATTAAGGTTAATTGAGTTCTCCAAATTGCCCCATATAGAGTGTGTCTGTGTGAGTGAGTGTGTGCCCAGCGATAGAATGGCGCCCTGTCCTGGGTGTATTTGCCCAGCGCCTGAAACGTTCTCCCCTGGATGGGCATGAGGACCCCCCCCCCCCCGCGCGACCCCAATAGAGGATAAAGCAGAAGATAAAGGATGGATGTTCTTCATTTTCTTTTGTCTGTTCCAGTTAGAGGTCATCACCAACAAACTCGGTTCACGGTAAGACTTCCTAAAAAGTAAAATTGTGTTTAATGCTACAGTGTCCACATCACTTTATCAGAACTTTTGCTGATGTAATGTCATTATTGCCCCCCCCCCCCCCCCACTTAGCTACTCAACCTTGAAAACCTGATAAATAGTCCCTGTGTTGACGTGACTCCCAGAGATATTTAGGAAATGTTGCAAGCGAAGCAGATTAGTTTCGCACTCGGTGGTGTCATTCGGAACACGTGTTCGCTCGATGTTTCCTCTTAATCACGCCGGCATTAACAGCTGAGCAGGAGTTTGATGAGCTGATGCGTCCTGAAAAGGAATTAAGAGTCACACTGAGAGTCGATGTGAACTTGTGTGGACTCCGAGCGTCGGCTGAAATGGCTTTCGTTCAGTTTCCTCTTCTTGGTCTCTTTCTAACAAACGCACGGTGCCTCGTATGTGGAAGTTGCCCTCAGTCCTTGATAGCTGCACTCTGATGCCTCGTTCTCGGTGGAAGTGGCGTGGAGTTGTGGAGGTGGAACTCAGGGGCGTGGGTAAGGTAACTGGATCACCTGCCGGAGTTTGTGGTCTGTGAGCAGGTATTTAAGGTGAGGTGAAACATGGGGCGTGGAGTGACCAGATGGCAGTGACAGGAGTGGGAGTTCAGGTTCGAATCCCAATCTGGGTGGAGTTTCCATGTCCTCCCCGTGTCCGCGTGGGTTTTCTCCGGGTTCTCCGGTTTCCGTCCACAGTCCAAAAACATATTCAAGGTGAATTGAGTGCTCTTAATTGCCCCATATAGTGTGCGTTTGTGAGTGAGTGTGTGCCCAGCAAAAGATTGGCGCCCTGTCCTGGGTGTATCTGCCCAGCACCCGAAACTTTCTCCCCTGGATGGGCATGGGAAACCCCCCCAGAAGATAATGAATACATGATTGTCTGAGACCCTGCACATTATAACCTCAGGTGGTTGTTCTTGTTGGTCTTAACTTAATTAACTTACTTAAATACTTAATCACGGTGGCTTAGTGGTTTAGCATGTTCTCCTCTCAGCGCTAGGGATTCCTGGTTCGAATCCCCATCTGAGTGGAGTTTCCATGTTCTCCCCGTGTCCGCGTGGGTTTCCTCTGGGTTCTCCGGTTTCCTCCCACAGTCCAAAAACATGAATCAAGGTCAATTGAGTTCTCCAAATTGCCCCATATAGAGTGTGTATGCGTGCGTGTCTGTGTCGGTGATGGTTTGGCGCCCTGTCCTGAGTCTATCTGCCCAGCGCCCGAAACGTTCTCCCCTGGATGGGCATGGGGAACCCCACCGCGACCCTAATAGAGGATAAAGCGGAAGATAATAAATAAATGAATGAATATAACGTGATAATACTTATACATGTTATTATACGAATATAACATGTAATTGCTTTCCTGCGCATTATTAATATGGGTCAGGTCATTATGCGTGTGCGCGTTTCGTGCGGTGTTTACGGTAGCGCTGCTCCGGGGGCAGCGGAAGCGCTCTGTCGGTGTGAGTGTGGCCGTCTCCGGGTTCTCTGTGGTTCTCCGCGGTTCTCTCTGAACTCGCCGCTCGGTTCTTCTGGGTCTGTTCGCCTCGCGGCGGCTGAAGTGGGTTTGGTTCGGTTCCGTTAAAACAGGCGCGGCCGGTGATCACGGCGTGCGGGGAGGGTATCCGCGGGAACGAACATCCCAAAATGGCCGAGTTCAGCTTCCAGGAGCAGCTGCTGTCCGTGATGGAGGTCGTGGCTTCGGCCGCGACGGAGGAGATCCAGCGCCGGGTGGCGGACAGCTGCGCGGTGATCCGGGTGGAGCTGTCCCGCAGTCAGAGGGACATCGACCACCTGAAGAAGAAGTGCTTTCTGATGGAGAACGAGCTGAGGAAGGTGCGGGGCAGAGGCCGGAGGAAAGGTGACCACCAGCTCGCCTTCTGACCCTCCATCCATCAGCTTCTTCTTTATCCTCTATTAGGGTCGCGGTAGACGTCCAGGGGAGAACGTCTCGGGCACTGAGCAGATACACCCAGGACAGGACTCCAATCTGTCACTGGGCACACACTCACTCACACACACACACACTCTATATGGGGCAATTTGGAGAACTCAATTGACCTTGATTCATGTTTTTGGACTGTGGGAGGAAACTGGAGAACCCAGAGGAAACCCACCTGGACACGGGGAGAACATGCAAACTCCAGCCAGATAGGGATTCGAACCGGGAATCCCTAGAGCTGAGAGGAGAACATGCTAAACCACTAAGCCACTGTGCTGCCGTCTTTGATGATCCATTCATTATCTTCCGCTTTATCCTCTATTAGGGTCGCGGTGGGGTTCCCCATGCCCATCCAGGGGAGAACGTCTCGGGCGCTGGGCAGATAGACCCAGGACAGGGCGCCAATCCATCGCTGGGCACACACTCACTCACACATACACACTCTATATGGGGCAATTTGGAGAATTCAATTAACTTGATCCATGTTTTTGGACTGTGGGAGGAAACCGGAGAACCCGGAGGAAACCCTCGTGGACACGGGGAGAACATGCAAACTCCACCCAGATTGGGATTGAAACCAGGAATCCCTAGCACTGAGAGGAGAACATGCTAAACCACTAAGCCACCGCCCCCTTTCCGATGATTTCACCTGCAGTTCACTTTAACAGAGCTGTGGAACTTCTGTCATGAAGTAAAGCTACGCGTTTCTACATCCGTTATCCATTACATAAACTCCAATCAGAGTACAGATGGACTTTGTAGTTCTATAATTCCAGACTGTAGTCCATCTGTGTTCTGTTGGTTCTCTGTTGGTCAGCAGCATCACAGAACAGGTATCATTTGGGTGGTGGATTGTTTATGGTCAGTTCTGCAGTGACACTGATGTGGTGAGGGGGGTTTTAGTGCAGCAGTGCTGCTGGAGGTTCATTTCTCCACCTCAGTGACACTGCTGAGATAGGACTAATGCCCCACCCAATAACCCCTGCTCTGTGGTTTGACACCCCCCCCCCACCCCCACAGTGTTCATTTGCAGCACGTCGCCGAAGATATCTCTCCAGAACGTCTGTAACCCAGAGACAAACGCCCGCAGAGCAGAACGGTCAGTTCTACCAACACAGAAGTGTTCTGACCTGCCGACGCCGAATGAGCAGCAGGTACGAAAATCCCAACATCTGTGAGTCTCTGATAAAGAAATAAGACGTGAGAGGGCGTGGCATTATTGTGAATAAATCACGGGAAAGCCAAGCGGTGCACAGTTTCACCTCTTTCTCTTGATTTATTTACAATAGTACACAACTTCATGTGTCTTATTGCTTTAATAAAACATACATACTATAATAATAATAATAAAAAAAAGATTGTGACAAAGTCCAGTTTTTAAAATAAACGCAGATTGCAGAGAAACATGTTTATGGTTTTAATCAATCTCAACTGCCATCTAGCGGCCAAGTTTATCTAACGCTTTATCCTCTTATTAGGGTTGTGCGGGGGGGGGGGGGGGGGTTCCCCATGCCCATCCAGGGGAAAATGTCTCGGGCGCTCGACAGATACACCCAGGACAGGGGGGCAATCTATCGCTGGGCACACACTCACTCACACACACACACTCTATATGGGGCAATTTGAAGAATTCATTTGTCCTTGATCCATGTTTTTGGACTGTGGGAGGAAACCGGAAGAACCCGGAGGAAACCCACGAGGATACAGGGAGAACATGGAAACTCCACCCAGATTGGGATTCGAACCGGGAATCCCTAACGCCGAGAGGCCAACGTGCTAAACCACTAAACCACCATACCACCCCGGTTTATAAAATGAATCAGGAAAATAATGTATTGTACATCCATACCGTTATCTGGTGTTCCACACTTTGACAGCCACTGCAGTGACGACTCCAGAGATGAATAAAAAAAATACATATTAATTTACCACAGAACGTATTAGAGGCGATTAAACAAATAAAAAACATGAATTGAAACACTTCCACATTGAAAGTTGCTCGGACCCAGAATACCACATTTGCATATTACCCCGTGGTGGTGATTATATACGACGGTGTGACGTCAGTGGTCTGTCTGCAGAGCCATAAGAGGTGCACAGTTTTTGATTTTGTATTTGAAGACAGGTGAGATTTGCCTTTAAACTGGTGGTTGTTTGTTGATTCAGGGGTTTCAGGCGGTGGAGGACAGATCAGCAACCATCGTTAAAGAAGAGGGGACTGAGAACGAGCAGCCGTGGGACAATAGAACAGGTAAGACATGTCCTCTCATCCTACTTCAGGACCTGGTTTCTGAAGGTCACTTAGTTTTCTGCAACTAAAGGAAAGGACGAGCAACAAGGGACGTGGGGACATTAATTACAATGCGATTAAAACAGGATTCTGTGATTTAATTCTGTAGAATATATTCAGGACAGGGCGGCACGGTGGCTTAGTGGTTTAGCATGTTCCCCTCTCAGCGCTAGGGATTCCCGGTTCGAATCCCCTTCTGGGTGGAGTTTCCATGTTCTCCCCCTGTCTGTGTGGGTTTCTTCCGGGTTCTTCGGTTTCCTCCCACAGTCCAAAAACATGGATCAAGTCAATTGAATTCTCCAAATTGCCCCATATAGAGTGTGTATGTGTGAGTGAGTGTGTGCCCAGCGATGGATTGGCGCCCTGTCCTGGGTCTATCTGCCCAGCGCCCGAAACGTTCTCCCCTGGATGGGCATGGGGAACCCCCCAAGACCCTAATAGAGGATAAAGCGGGAGATAATGAATGAATATTCAGGACAGAAGTCGGGGAGGAAGGTGGAGGTGAAAGGAATACAGATGGGATTAGGAATGAGTTCGTTAGAGGGACCGGACAGGTGGGATGTTTTGGAGACACAAGTTATATGGAAATGAGTTTGACGTGGATGTGAGACGTACAGAGGAGGGAGGAGGTGTATATTTGCAGAAGGATGCTGAGGATGGAGTCACATGACTGGAGGAGGAGAGGAAGGTCAGAGGAGGTTGGACGGATGGAGGCGTACAATAACTGTAAAGTAAAGTTTAGCGAATATTTTTCAGATCGATCAATATTCCGGGATTTGGATCTTGATCCTATCCCGTCTCTGATGAATGTAAGACTCAAATTGGGCACAAAGACATGAAAAAAAAAAGTTTCGTTAAATGAATGTTAAAGACGGCGAACAGATTACAATTTCTTCTAATTGTAAATATAAAAACAATTAAGATCCATTCATTACCTTCTGCTTTATCCTTTATTAGGGGGGGGAAGCCCATGCCCATCCAGGGGAGAACGTTTCGGGCGCTGGGCAGATAGACCCAGGACAGGGGGGCAATCTATCGCTGGACAAACACTCACTCACACAGACACTCTATATGGGGCAATTTGGAGAATTCAATTGACTTGATCCATGTTTTTGGACTGTGGGAGGAAACCTGAGAACCCGGAGGAAACCCACACGGATACGGGGAGAACATGGAAACTCCACCCAGATTGGGATTCGTACCGGGAACTGAGTGGAGAACATGCTAAACCACTATTAAAATTCCAAATTTTTGTAAGTAAAAAATTCAATTGAGCCCAAAAAACTTTGTTGTCCTTTTCCCAGCAGGTCAGTTCGCTTTCGAGCACCTTGCAAACGAAACCCTGGTTGATCTGGAACCAGAGGCGCCGGCAGGTCAGAACCGGTTCCCCGAGGACATGGAGGGACAGAGGACACACTTCAGTGACATCGGTTCTTCAGCAAAGAGCAGCGAGGAGAGTGTGAGCAGATTAAACCTCCAGGTCAAAACTGAGAAGGAGGACGACGAGGACAAGGAGGTACCCGAGGTCATACTGGTGGAGGCGTCGGAGACGAGGACAGAGCCGGCTGATGGGCTGTCGTGTGACCTCGCAGGCTTCCCCCGGCCTTTGGAACTGGGCATGGAACACTCTGAGGATGGTACGATTCCGTTGGAAAACAATCCGGCGGAGCTGTACGGCGGCAGATCCGATCCGCCACAGCCGGCCTGGTGCCGGGATAGGACTCACGACCCAGATCACATCATTCAAAGAGAGAGGAGCGATGTCTCCATCCCGCGGCAGCAGCAGAACAGGACCGCAGCCGGCGCCGGCATGGCGTCCCAAGCCGGAGCGTATTTAGGCCGAGGGCGCGGCGGGCACCGGCGGTTCCGGCCCCAGCGGATAACCAACGTGGACGGCGAGCGGCGCTTCAGCTGCTCGTACTGCGTGCGGACGTTCCTGCGCTTCAGCCAGCTGAAGGAGCATCTGCGCAGCCACACGGGCGAGCGGCCGTACTCGTGCGCGCAGTGCGGCCGCAGCTTCACCAAGCAGGGCAACCTGATCCGCCACGCCGTGGTGCACAGCGGCGAGAAGCCGTACCAGTGCAACCTGTGTGGGAAGTGCTTCACCCAGCGCTCCAGCCTGAAGTCCCATCAGAAGACCCACACGGCGGACAGGGACGGCACGCCGCACGGCTTCCTGCCGCGTCACCCGGGCCGGGAACCGATGGACAGCGGGGCTTTAGCACACGGCAGAGGGTTCCTTTAGCACCCGGCAGCATTGCAAAGCGGGGTCGGGGACACGCGTCTGCTTCACCTACGAGAGAACGAACCACATGGATTCCCAATCAGCTGTAACGATTTCCTGCAACGAAAAAAGGCATCGTGGGTTCGTTTTGGTACAAAAACAAACGTTTAAAAGCAAAAAAATTTAATTTGACTGGGATTGATATGAAAGACCCTTAAAAAGCGGCATGTCCCGTGCTCCTAACCCTGTAGTGACACAGCTGGGCTTTGGGAATGGATCCCGCGCACCTTTACATTATTTATTATTACAATATTACATTTAGTCATTTAGTCGACGCTTTTATCCAAAGCGACTTACAAATGAAAACATCACAAGTCAGAAGTTATGGAGAAAACCACCTACACTGTAAATTCATCAAACCTGATTGTTTTTCGATGCTGCCCCCCCTCCCCCCTTTTTTTTGACAGGTATTTGTTAAAGAGATGCGTCTTCGTTAGTTTCTTAAAGCTGTTTAGAGATTCTGCCTTACAGACAGAATTGGGAAGAACGTTCCACCGTTTTGCAGCGGTGAGGTGGAACCACCAGGGGGCGATCATCACCAGAGTGAAGTGAACGAGTCGAAGTGTATTTTGAAAAGATAGAGTGAAGGTAGCAGGGGCCAGATCCAGAAATGGTTCTGTAGATCAGAGTCAATGACTTGTACTGAATGCAGCAGCTACAGGAACCAATGGAGAGACATGAGTGATGGAGGGACATGAGTGATGGAGGGACATGAGTGA
>JAFMOD010001241.1:292419-364615 GCA_019802435.1 Corydoras maculifer | reverse complement strand
GTATTGACTCAGGGGGGCTGAATAATTTTGCACATCGCACTTTTCAGTTTTTTATTTGTAAAAAAATTGTTGATTCATGTATAACTTTCATTCCACTTCACAATTGTATACCACTTTGTGTTGGTCTTTCACATTAAATTCCAGTGAAATATATTTATGTTTGTGGTTGTAATGTGACAAAATATGGAAAAGTTCAAGGGGTATGAATACTTTTGCAACCCACTGTATATATATATTCACAATTGTATTTTATACATATATAATCCACAAATTGTAGAACAATCACTTAGAGTCGCTGGTGGTTCAATATAGTGGGAGCCATGAAGATGCTTAAATACAGCCAACCTCAAGCTTTTTAAGACTCTAAGACTGTACAATTAAAATCTTTAAATTATCCTTGGGCAGAGCAGTGGTGTAGTGGTTAGCGTGTTCTCCTCTCAGCACTGTGGATCCAGGTTGGAATCCCTATCTTGGTGGAGTTACCATGTTCCCTCTGTGTCCACATGGATTATTCTTTGGGTTCTCCGGTTTCCCCCCACAGTCCAAAAACATACATTGGCTGCTCTAAATGCTTCCTATAGTGTGTGCCCAGCGATGGATTGGCGTCTTGTCCTGGGTGTATCTACACAACGGGTCACTAGTATAGAATTGAGTTAAAGATAATGAGATGAGCTGAGACATTAAACTATTTATTAAATAATAGCTATAAAAAACATAATTAGATGCTTAAACTACTGTGGAATTGTTGTTTTATTTTAAATGAAGGTTTTTTTCTTCCTATTTCAGCCGTTTCCTGTTAGAAACTTTGCTGCCTCCAGTCTGACATCATCATTACATTCAAGCCTTATACGTGTTACGCAGAATTAATTCAAAATTCTGTTATTCAAAGTTATTCAAAATAAAATAAAACTATATTAAATTTATATTTTGTTCAAATTTTCATTGTGCAAAAAGATCCAAGTCCTCTGCAGGTTTACACTTTACACTTTTGTCTTTTGATCGTATGTGTTTGCCATGTAGTGCCTTTATATGTGAACTTTTGTATGCATTCAAACTCATCTGTACAAGACCTTTGTTCGAAGATGTGCTTATATATAACTGTTAGTGGTCAAAAAGCAGGCAGGAAGTAAGCATTAGTAATAGAGGAAGCGAGGCCAAGAAAAAGAACAAGGTTTAAAGACAGACATTTCTGTAAATAGAAAACAGTGCTTACCTCATTTTTTCCAGAATTCATCTGTAATTTAACATAAGACTTTTAACATCAGCTATAACAACAATTACAACAACAACAAAAATATGTGTGAATAGATAGATGCATAATTATTAATTTATCTATTTATTTAATTTTTCGCTGATTTATTCATTTGTTTTAACATGAATTCAGCTATTATTATTATTATTATTATTATTATTATTATTATTATTCATTTATTCCTTATCTTTCGCTTTATCCTATATTAGGGTCGCGGGGGGAGGGGGGGTCCCCATGCCCATCCAGGGGAGAACGTTTCGGGTGCTGAGCAGATACACCCAGGACAGGGCGCCAATCTATCGCTGGGCTATTATTATTATTAGTATTATAATTTTAATGACTGGTTCATCAGAGGGCAGCAAGGTGGCTTAGTGGTTTAGCACGTTCGCCTCTCTGGGGATTTCCGGTTCGAATCCCAATCTGGGTGGAGCTTCCATGTTCTCCCCTTGTTCGTGTAAGTTTCCTCCAGGTTCTCCGGTTTCCTCCCACAGTCCATTGACCGAGGTAATTTAAATGCTCCAAATTGCCCCATATAGAGTGAGTGTGTGCCAAGCAATGGATTGGCGTCCTGTCCTGAGTATATCTACCCAGCGCCCAAAGCATTCTCCTCTGGATGGGCATGGGGAACCCCCCAATTTTTACGTCCAATAATTGTAAATAACGCTGTGATTAACATTTAACATAGGTGGATGTATCTGAAAAAGTAGTTAGTGTTAAAGTAACTTTGTACGAAACATAGGATGTGTGTGAAGACAGTCTCACCCGCAGCCTGCAGTAAAGGATCGTCAGCACTACGCCATAGACAACCAGGATCCCGTCAAGAATATAACATATTTGCCCAGTTTCAAGGGCCTCTGAAAGACAAAAACACTAGTACATACTTGGGTACTCTCATGTGTTTATTCTTTATGTAATATGAAAAGAACAAATAAAAAAAAAACAAGCAAGTAAACAATAGCGCTCTCTCAAGCACTCCAATAACAATAATAAAAGAGTAAGATTAGTTATCTCTTAAACTGTTTAAATATTTTTTCTTTTTTCAACTTTAATTTTAATTGGGGGGGGGGAGGTTAACACATTGGTGAAATGGTTGGTGCTTAAGTCTGAAGGTCCTGGGTTTGATTCCCACCACAAAGTTATTTCTAGTTAAAAAATAAGTCAAACGTTAACATGATCTCCAAAAGAAAACCAAAAAGCCACTGCAACCACATTTACTATCTTCTACATCAGTGCATGGTTCACTCAGCATTCTAAAGACATTTTACGACTTAAATTTAAAGGATTAAATAATAATGTTAATATAAACTTATATTTAAAATGTATTTAATATTTAATGACGTTAGAACGTTCCTACATTATAAAATAACCAGATGATACCTCTAGTTTGTGTACAGCACAACCATTAAGAGAAACAATTCTAAAAGTAAGCTTTCAAAGTAAAGAACAAACAAATCAAGGAACAGTTTGGTGAAAAGGCTTTTTTGTAATTTTACACACAACACAAAGCGAGGTTCAACATCAGTGTGTGACGTCGCAAATGCTCCTCTGAAAAAAACAGAGGCGAACTTAGAATTTCATGGTGTAAAGTGTCCGAATACAGTGTCCCGAGAACAAACCCACTGTATAAAGGATCATAAGGAAACATGAACAAACCAGATCATTCTGACTAACATTTACATCAGTCAACCATAATAATAATATAATGAAATAATAAATAATATAATCATAACAGGGCGGCACGGTGGCTTAGTGGTTTAGCACGTTCGCCTCTCAGCGCTAGGGATTGCCGGTTCGAATCCCCATCTGGGTGGAGTTTCCATGTTCTCCCCGTGTCTGCGTGGGTTTCCTCCGGGTTCTCCGATTTCCTCCCACAGTCCAAAAACATGGATCAAGTTAATTGAATTCTGAAAAATTGCCCCGTTTAGAGTGTGTCTGTGTGAGTGAGTGTGTGCCCAGCGATGGATTGGCGCCCTGTCCTGGGTCTATCTGCCCAGCGCCCGAGACGTTCTCCCCTGGATGGGCATGGGGAACCCCACCGCGACCCTAATAGAGGATAAGCGGGAGATAATGGATGGATGGATGGATAATCATAACAGGGAACCCCACCGCGACCCTAATAGAGGATGAAGCGGGAGATAATGAATGAATGAATGAATGAATAATCATAACGACTCATAAAATACATTTAAACATATGAAATCAGATTTAAATTGATAAACAGAAAGTAATGGAGTGGAAAGCATCCCTATCTCCTCTGGTCATTTAAAAACATTGAAAGTGAGTGATATTCTTTACACAGTAATTCATTTAAATTCATTAAAAATTCTTTTTATAGTTACTAAGTTGTTAAAAGGGTTCAGCTTCCTGGGTTAAAGTAAAGATAAGATTTACAAATGATAAATACATTCACACGTATATTTATATTTATCTATGATATGTCTCATCATCATACTTAACCCATCTCATATCTATATGTTATAAATAAAATTGAAACGTAAATAAAATGAAGGTGAACACGCTAAAGCAACAAAAACAAAGCTTGACATATCAGATAGAATATCTGTTTAATATTCATTCATTCATTATCTCCCGCTTATCCTCTATCAGGGTCGCGGTGGGGTTCCCCATGCCCATCCAGGGGAGAACGTCTCGGGCGCTGGGCAGATAGACCCAGGACAGGGCGCCAATCCATCGCTGGGCACACACTCACTCACACAGATACACTCTATATGGGGCAATTTTGAGATTTCAATTAACTTGATCCATGTTTTTGGACTGTGGGAGGAAACCGGAGAACCCGGAGGAAACCCACGCAGACACGGGGAGAACATGGAAACTCCACCCAGATGGGGATTCGAACCGGGAATCCCTAGCGCTGAGAGGCGAACGTGCTAAACCACTAAGCCACCGTGCCACCTTATCTGTTTAATATTCATGTTAAAATTGAAGAGCAGTTGTAAGATTAATGTACCTGCTGTACAATGCTTCTGATGCCAGAACCAAAGGCTGCAAACAATCATCATGATGTTTATTACGAAGTGAGTGGTTGAATAAATTAAAACGTGTGTATAGACTTTTAACAATGATTAAAGATAATCATAGTTACTAAATTAGGTTCTAAGATATAAACCATTTGAATGATGGTGTCGCAATATAATCTTACCCGAAATCACATGATTAACTTCATTACAAACTCAAAAGAGAAACCCTTATATATTCTCATCCACAAACATTTAAATCTAGAGTTTATATAACCTTATTATGGCACTCTACAGTTATATATGATCATAAGGAATAGTTTGTAAGAAGACACTGAACTTCCTCATAAATTCACTTAGAGAACTCATTAGGAAACAAGTTCTCTGTGTGCTAATATAATTAATAAGCGATGTAACAGGTGTTTATAAATCATTTTATGTGCTTTCTTTTACGTAAAATGGTACAAAGTAGACAACACACACACCGTGTACCACCCATGTCCCCAAATAATACCCATGATACACTTTATATTGACTGACTATGATCAAGTAATTAAATACATTCCATGAGTTATGCTTAGTTTAATTAATCAAATTACTATATTTATATAAACTAACCTCACTCTACAAAAGCCTAATACAAATGGACTACCTATCTATGACATGATGTAACTCCCCTATTAAAAAATTAAAGGTTAAAACATTACATAAATGTTAAAGTGTAAATGAAACCCTGTACAAAACACAATAATGTTCGGTAGAGAGATGAAAAGTCTCACCAGCGCTTCCCACACTCAGGAGCAGAAGAATCCAGAGCGTCGACGTGCTCATGCTGGCAGGTGAAATGAGATGTTCAGGGGAGCAGGCTGTCAGATGGATGGTAAGTTCAGAGTTATTCAGTTTGTGAAGCAGAGTTGAAACAGGAAACTGTGGGTTGAGACAGAGTAGCCATTCCGGGGTTCTGTGATGTAGATGGCTGAGGAGCCGGTTTCCCACCATACACTCGCTCGCTCTGTTCCAATCAGCCTTTGCATGCAGACCATCCTGCTACATCTAATGTAAATAGCCATCTTAAATAGCCACATGGTGATGTGTTGGTGGTGCTGTTATGCGTTGGTTGGAGTGGAATGGACACATAGACGCTTCTGGAGTTTGTAAATAATTTAAAACTGCTAATATGAGACAAATCCAACAATCAAAACACACACACACTTTCAAAAAAAATTATATATATATATATATATATATATATATATATATATATATATATATCTTTATATATATTATATTATATTATATTATATATATATTATGCAGTACAATAGTTTTTGACGAGGGTTTACAGAGATCCTAAAGTGTCTCGTTTCTCTAACTGTATATATATATATATATATATATATATATATAGAGAGAGAGAGAGAGAGAGAGAGAGAGAGAGAGATATTTTGACCATTTCCTGTTTGACTTCACACCTCACACTGAGGGTTATTCATCCTTTTTATGTGTATTTTTAAACATAGCAAACCCAGAGATGTGTTAGACCCATACAGTGCCCTCTAGTGGTGACAGCTAGAGAAACGAGACACTTTAGGATCTCTGTAAACCCTCGTCAAAAACTATTGTACTGCAACGTTTTACAAATCACACGCTGAAAGAGGCTCCTAAAGAGCAGCGTGATGTTTCTCTGTAGCTGAATCGACCTGCTGCTGGATGTTGTGCAACTCCATGATCTTTGGAACGAATTGCCCAACCAGTGTGACGTCATCAGTTATCAGCCTTGCTCCATTCTCTTGTTGGAAAGACTGCACTGTGCAATAAAAACGGCAGTGCTCATGATTTCCTTTCTTTTCTCCTTTGCTGCTTTATTTTTGTCCTCTTTTACCTCATTACCAGTCAAAATAACATTACGTGAGATCGTATTTCACTGGCATTTATGTCACTTGTTTAGCTCATATGCGTTCTAGGTACATACTACATGCGCATGTAGTTATTGAACTACTTTAATTTTTAGTATCTAATATGTTAATTAGGGCGGCACGGTGGCTAAGTGGTTAGCACAGTCGCCTCTCAGCACTAGGGATTCCCGGTTCGAAGCCCCATCTGGGTGGAGTTTCCATATTCTCCCCGTGTCTGCGTGGGTTTCCTCCGGGTTCTCCGGTTTCTTCCCACAGTCCAAAAACATGGATCAAGTTAATTGAATTCTCAAAATTGTCCCATATAGAGTGTGTATGTGTGAGTGAGTGTGTGCCCAGCGATGGATTGGCGCCCTGTCCTGGGTCTATCTGCCCAGCGCCCGAGACATTCTCCCCTGGATGGGCATGGGGAACCCCACCGCAACCCTAATAGAGGATAAGCGGAAGATAATGAATGAATGAATGAATATGTTAATTATGTAGATCCTGGGGCGGCACGGTGTCTTAGTGGTTAGCACGTCCGCCTCTCAGCACTAGGGATCTGGGTGGAGTTTCCATGTTCTCCCCGTGTCCGCGTGGGTTTCCTCCGGGTTCTCCGGTTTCCTCTCACAGTCCAAAAACATGGTTCAAGTCAATTGAGTTCTCCAAATTGCCTCATATAGAGTGTGTCTGTGTGCGTGAGTGTGTGCCCAGCGATGGATTGGCACCCTGTCCTGGGTGTATCTGCCCAGCGCCCGAGATGTTCTTCCCTGGATGGGCATGGGGAACCCCACCGCGACCCTACTACAGGATAAAGCAGGAGAGAATGAATGAATTAATGAATGTTTTCAAACACAAACAATTTATTCTGCGACGTATGTCTCCTTGAATCTTGTCATGAGATAATCTAGTGAATTCACTGGAGGGTATTTGTTGGATCCATCGCAGCAGGTGATAATAGCATCATTATCTGGCTGAACGAAGAAAGCCAAAGACTGGCGTGTGCAGGTGGCAGCAGGTGGGAGCAAAACCCTATGGACCTAAAAGGAAGTGCCAGGGCTGGTCAGAAACTATTAAAAAAAAAACTAGAAAATCTCATAACTTGCTTCACTTTAATAAAAAAAAAAAAACTATATTTACAGCAGATATGAAGAAATCGCTGGTCCATCGCTGCATTAAGTCTGCAATGTTGATCAGAACGGTTCCAGGAATTGGGGAAGCAGAGACAAATTCACCTTGACGATTTAAGACCTACAGATTTAATTATGAAAATTATACACATACGGCTCAGTACCATAGTTTAACTTTTTTTAACTTACGTTTTTAATGGGGGATATGACAATATTTATTCATTCATTCATTATCTCCCGCTTTATACACACTCTATATGGGGCAATTTTGAGAATTCAATTGACTTGATTCATGTTTTTGGACTGTGGGAGGAAACCGGAGAACCCGGAGGAAACCCACGCAGACACGGGCAGAACATGGAAACTCCACCCAGATGGGGATTCGAACCGGGAATCCCTAGTGCTGAGAGGAGAACATGCTAAACCACTAAGCCACCGTGCCGCCCAATATTTATTATATGCTAAATATTTACATACATTTACATACTATACCAGGTATAACATGATGACCACTGACAGGGGAAATAAATAGCACGGATTATCTCTTCATCAGCAAAACTGTTAGCAGGTGGACTATACTAGGAACTGAGTGAACATTTTAACATTTGAAAAGTCTAAAAGTTAACGTTAGCAGGAAAATTGAAGGAAAGTGTCCTGTTTTTATGTTTTCTGTTACATTACATGGATGACCGGGTGTTTGCAGACTTTTAGAGATTTAGTGGAGTCTATGCCTCAACGGGTCATGACTATTTTGTACAGCAAAAACAAAACCAGGACAAGATTAGGAAGTTGGTTGTGATGTTATGCTTGATGTCTGTCTTATTTTTTTTTATAACCGTGGACATATTTTGCACCTTGCGGCTCACACCTCTAGGGGGCCACTTGCACCGTTACCTCCCATTACTTAATGTTTACTGTTTAATGCCCTATTTATTATACCATGACTGAAATGCTAATTGCCGTGTACATTGTCTCGTATTTATTGCAATTCTTGTTTTGCACAAGCTATTCGCACACGTGCATTTTATTTTTGGTTGTTATGTGTAGCACCTTGTTTCTGGAGAACGATGTTTCATTCCACTATATACTGTACATCATTTTATATTGTTGGAATGACAAATAAAATACTTGAATAATTACTTGAATTATGTAATTAGAATGGGCGGCACGGTGGCTTAGTGGTTTAGCACGTTCGCCACTCAGCACTAGGGATTCCCGGTTCGAATCCCCATCTGGGTGGAGTTTCCATGTTCTCCCCGTGTCTGCGTGGGTTTCCTCCGGGTTCTCCGGTTTCCTCCCACAGTCCAAAAACATAGATCAAGTCAATTGAATTCTCCAAATTGCTCCATATAGAGCATGTCTGTGTGAGTAAGTGTGTCCAGCGATGGATTGGCGCCCTGTCCTGGGTCTATCTGCCCAGCGCCCGAGACGTTCTCCCCTGGATGGCCATGGGGAACCCCACTGCGACCCTAATAGAGGATAAAGTGGGAGATAATGAATGAATGAATGAATTATGTAATTAGAAGTGCTACTCCCCTATGTAAAGAGCCTTATGAAACTAAAACACCAAGAACCAAACTTACAGAACCTTTAAGAGCTAAACAAACTAATCTGATCTGCTATAAGAAGCTCATATACAGATATCCACAGCCCTGAGGTCTGCATCCCATCAAAGCAAAACCAATGATAATAATAAACTAAATATTAAAGAATCATGATAATCTAATCTAAAATCAGCCAAAAGCTAAAAGCATTTTACACTATTCAGGACTCAGCTGATTAAACACCTGCACATCTGGTTCCTTTTTTCTTTTGTAGTGTTGATTTATTTACCTGCAGACCCTCCTGCTGACCTTGGAACAGGAGTGTGATGCTTCCATAGTCTGAGTGTTCACCACACCGGACCTGATCGTCCTTCAACCTCACTGTCTGTACTGGTGGGTAGTATAGAGCGCGCAGAGTGGTGGCATTCTTGTTGCCTTAACATAAATAGAAAAAAAGTTTTCAGAGTTTATTTGCAACAAAAAGACAAAAAGACTTAAAAACATTCAACGGTCTCAATGAATGCCTTGCAAGATTTGCTGAAAAATAAAAATAATTATACCATGCCATGCATCCACTAGGTAGGAAAAATGTGTGGGGCATCTAATAAAATAAATTCCTTAAAATACATGATGATTAGGGAAAATGGGGAGGTTGTGAGATTAAACAGCAGTAAGCGATCCGAAGTCATTGTTAATGAAAGATAAACTCATGGCCATAAATGCACACACCATTACATCTTGAAGGATATGTTGTTGTTGTTGTTCTCCAGTCACTCCACTAGTGAACCAGTACACTGACATCTTGAAAAATAATTCATTCATTTCATTCATTCATTATCTCCCGCTTATCCTCTATTAGGGTCGCGGTGGGGTTCCCCCTTGCCCATCCAGAGGAGAACGTCTCGGGCGCTGGGCAGATAGACCCAGGACAGGGTGCCAATCCATCGCTGGGCACACACTCACTCACACAGACACACTCTAAATGGGGCAATTTTGAGAATTCAATTAACTTGATCCATGTTTTTGGACTGTGGGAGGAAACCGGAGAACCCGGAGGAAACCCACGCAGACACGGGGAGAACATGGAAACTCCACCCAGATGGGGATTCGAACCGGGAATCCCTAGCGCCGAGAGGCGAATGTGCTAACCACTAAGCCACCGTGCCGCCCTGAAAAATAATTGACAGGATTAAATCCATAGTACAAAAACCTTTGCTTTGAATATGTGTTAATGGCTGATCGTTAAAAAAAATGTATACTATTTAGAATATTTAGTGCAACACAGTGACTAATGATAAAGGAAACCACGTAAATGAGATCCATCACAACTAACCAATAATGAGAGTGCTTAAGCTTCCAAAGGAAAAGTTCAAGTTCAAGTTATTTATTTATGTCGCGCTTTTTACAACAGTACATCGTCACAAAGCAGCTTTACAGAATGAAAAGCCTTTAAATCCCCAAAGAGCAAGCCGAAGTGACAGTGGCAAGAAAAAACTCCCTGTTATGCTGTTATTTAAAAAGCTCAAAAACCCAAACCGGCCCTGTGGCTAAACAGGAAGTCTTCTACCATTTCATTTTTATTAATTGTCCCTGTGTGAACTTCTTCAAACAGAAAATAGTTCCGACTTCGAGTTAGTCTGCGTTTTTATTTACTATTAAATCTGTTAATTTACAATACGATACGATTAGAAAGAACAGTGCATTTTTTATTGCAGTGATATTAAAGAACAGAGTTATATATATATATATATATATATATATATATATATGGTGGCACGGTGGCTTAGTGGTTTAGCATGTTCTCCTCTCAGCACTAGGGATTCCCGGTTCGAATCCCCATCTGGGTGGAGTTTCCATGTTCTCCCCGTGTCTGCATGGGTTTCCTCCGGGTTCTCCGGTTTCCTCCCACAGTCCAAAAACATGGATCGAGTCAATTGAATTCTCCAAATTGCCCCCTATAGAGTGTGTCTGTGTGAGTGAGTGTGTGCCCAGAAATGGATTGGCACCCTGTCCTGGGTCTATCTGCCCAGCGCCCGAGACGTTCTCCCCTGGATGGGCATGGGGAACCCCACCGCGACCCGTGAATGAATATATATATATATATATATATATATATATGAATTATAAATAAGGCATCTCCCTAAACAACTAAATCATAAAGAAAAAATATTACTTTATTCATGATTATATATATATATATATATATATATATATATATATATATATATATATATATATATATATATATATATATATATATATATATATATATATATATATATATATAAATATGAAAATCTTGTGAGGACCAAGGCTTAGTGGTGGACTCAGTGGTGGGCTTTAGTCTAAACCAGTATTTTTTAAGACATGTTCAGAGTGTTCTATTCACAGAGTGCATTGCTTACTTCCAATGTGTCTGTGTGCTGTGAGAAACACGTCTGATTTCAGACCGAGACTGAGGGCCATGGCCCTGAGCACCCGGAGAGCGAGCTCCTTACAGCGCAGGAAGAACTCCACCTGAATGTCCTGAAAGCCTTCCACATCTTCAGAAGGCCAGTTCTGTGGAAGGTGAAGTAGAAACAGGTTTTTATAATAGAACTGTGAGAAGAAACTCAGTAACATCTGCAGAGAATCAAGCTTAATTACAATATCTTTTCTGATGGATGAGATGTTGAAGGCTTCTTTCAGGTCACCTGGACGACGGGGGTTCAAACTGTGGAAACGATGAGTTTAAGAGGTTAACCAGTCGGAGTGAGTAAAGTCTCCCAAACAAGGTACTTTTGTTATAGGTACCTTTCCATCTCTAATGGGACCCAGCCGTGATTGACATTCACTTCATAGGAGCCTCGTTTAAAAGCGCTCTTCTTTTCTTCAGGGAGGAGAAAGAACTTTTCTAAAATCTCCATTAGATGATCAACCTGTGGAACACGAGTAAACATTCACAGCTGGAGTTGTAATAATTATAAATTGCAATCGATTGCATGAAATCTAAAAGATGTTTTGGAAAAACGGTACACTCACGTCTTCCTGATCGATCCCCGTGTTTTTCAGATATACAAACCCCACCTCAGTGAAAGCCCTGCGCAGCTCCTTACAGATCTCCTGCAGATCTTCATCAGTGACATCATCAATGGCAAGGTTGTACACGGTAAAGTCGATCACGGGTATGGCAGTCATGCCGTCAGTGATGCTGGTGACTGACTGAGAGAAGATTGCAGTGCTCAGTGGTTTTAGTTTCAAGATTCAGAGGAAGAGCAAAAACTTTATTTCCAAAACATTATAGCAGTAACAACTAAAAATACTTTATATAAATATATCAAACTTATTGTCCTGTTAATAACCTCACAGTGGGAACGATCTGTGCATTAGATTTGGCACAGTTTAACACCAGTTGCCCTTCCTGACACACCCCTCTTATTTACCTGGGCTTGTGACCGGCATGAATGCACTGATCTGTTCACCCCTAACAGATAATTTAATGTTTTCAATTTACCCATCAGTGTGCCTTTAGATATCGGAGGAAACCAGAGCCCACACAGAAATAAACTGTTTTCACCTCACCAGGAAACAAACCCGCAATAACCACTGCGCCACCATGCCGCCCCATATGAACAGCTTTTACTAATGAATCAAAACAAATATTTACATCAAATACTGAAGCAGCACAATCCTGGGAGGCAAGTGTTATGATTTTTCCTCTCACACACGCTTGCAGAGACCACCCATACACACTCACACTATGAAATGCAGCAGGTATGTAAATTTTTGCAATACCTATTGCTGACCAACTGTGCAATGGCCAAAAAAAAAGGGGGTTCAGAAGGGCAAAACTGTCCAATAGGAGCTCGAATACAGTGAGCTGTCACATGTGAGCATTTTATGAACAGATAATAGAAAATAGGTCACGAGATAAGAAACCTACTTCATGTGCAGATTGTCATAAACATGTTTTTTACTTCAGAGAAAGGAGAAGTGTTAGCTGCTTTGTGGCTGGATGATTTTATTTAAACTCTCTAATGATTGTTTAGTGGTTTCCCCAGCTCTAACTAATGGAATCGCTGGGAACAGCCCTCCAAAGTTTTCCTTACAGAACTGGAGGTCAGAAATCAACACAAATCAAATAATGTTCTGTTCTTATAATAAACCTACAATACCCGTTGAATAAAGACATTGCATTTGGGTGGATGATATTACGCATGTTCACTGTTTATTGAAGTTATGACTCCGAAACATTCTCTTCTATTATTCATTAGTCTTTTTTAATTTTAATATATTGTGTGGTGGCTGTAAACAATAAAGCACTTCATTTCTTTCACCTCCAAATCTAAAACATGTAAATAAATAAATAAATAAATAAATAAATAAATGCATAAAGTGTGAAACTTACAACAGGGGCTTTAATTCCTCATTTGTCTTCTGCAGAGGTGTCGCTCAAAGCAAAACCATCTCAGTCTGATTAAATCATTTGCTCTCTCTCGTTTACCCTCCACTGGAGAGTCACGTGGTTCCTTCGTGTTCTTGTTTCTCAGTGAGGATCAGTGAAGTGGATTTTAATGCGAGGTTAACACTCGTGTCGTTGCTTATTTAGTTCGAGTGCAGGTATTACCATATAGTTTATCGAATAATTGACAGATTACTTTTACGTTTCCTGTAGCAAAACAGATCGCAATTTTGCTGATTAAATGACTGAATCTCAAATACTAGTTTTAAGTATGTGTTTTTGGTTTGCATTAGTTCTAATAGCAAAAAAATCTCAAACTTTAGATGCTATTATATTATTAATTATTTATTTAGTTTTACGTCCTGGGTGGAGTTTCCATGTTCTCCCCGTGTCTGCGTGGGTTTCCTCCGGGTTCTCCCGTTTCCTCCCACAGTCCAAAAACATGGATCAAGTTAATTGAATTCTCAAAATCACCCCCTATAGAGTGTGTCTGTGTGAGTGAGTGTGTGCCCAGCGATGGATTGGCGCCCTGTCCTGGGTCTATCTGCCCAGTGCCCGAGATGTTCTCCCTTGGATGGCCATGGGGAACCCCACCGCGACCCTAATAGAGGATAAGCGGGAGATAATGAATGATGAATAGTTTTACGTCTTATCTTGTAAATACTTATACAAACATATAAATTTCTTCCTAATGATGCTACTTGATGTTGCTGTAATAAATGCAAACAAAGCTTATTTTATAAGGTGTTGTACCACATTGGATAATGTTCGGCTATCAATCTGAAGGTTGTGGTATATCAATAAATCTACAAACAGCAGAGGTTAGCACGTTCTCCTCTCAGCACTAGGGATTCCCGGTTCGAATCCCCATCTGGGTGGAGTTTCCATGTTCTCCCCGTGTCCGCGTGGGTTTCCTCTGGGTTCTCCGGTTTCCTCCCACAGTCCAAAAACATGGATCAAGTCAATTGATTTCTCCAAATTGCCCCATATAGAGTGTGTCTGAGTAAGTGTGTGCCCAGCGATGGATTGTCGCCCTGTCCTGGGTGTATCTGGCCAGCGCTTTAAACATTCTCCCCTGGATGGGTATGGGGAACCCCCCTAACCCTAATATAGGATAAAGTGGAAGATAATGAATGAATGAATGAATACAAACAGCACCCGGGGAGAATTAAGTTTGGATGCCCTTAGCCAAGAAAAGTGATGGGACTAATCAAACGAGCCACCTTCAGGCCTACAACTGCCCCAAAATAGAGGGCTACTTAATCTATTGCTATCTATCTATTTATCTCTTGCTCCAGGGGTGCAGTATTTTGGTGAACCCAGAGTTCTGAGCATGAAGTTGGGAAATAAATAAATATAATGAAATGTTAATGATGGAGACGTTGTGCAAAATTCCGACTCCCCTTTCCTGTGAAAAAAAAGACTTAGTTGTTTGAAGATTTCAATAATTGCTGTCAAATTTTAAAAATATATGTACCAAATATTCACTGAAATGCGTATAAAGTTTCTGAAACATGACAGCTGTGCAAGCAGTGTCAGAAAAAGAGGGCACCCCAGTGGACAACAAATGGCAGTATGGCAGAGCTCAACACTAAAACACCACCAGCCTGCAGTGCAGGGCAACCACATACACACAAGTGAGGGATCAACACAAATACTTAAGGTTCAACTAGCTGAATACAGCACTTATAATACAACTACTTATTAATCAACATACTCACCTGTGTTGCTTTCTCATCTCGTCCGCAAAATTACAAAATAAGACTGTAATATTATAGTATTGTTAATGAGATAACTTTGATTCAGTCCAACTGGAATCGATCCGATTCGATTTGAACATTTATTAAGGGGAGAAGAGAGAAGCGGAAAAGATGAATCGAAAATCGGATAACGAATTAATTCATTATCAATTCATTAATTCAATTAATGTCAGCCAAAAAAAAGGCAAAAACAAAATCGGAACGCCGACATAAAACAGATAAGAAGCGGTCTGCGTTTGAAGAATGGCAAAGCCACGTCTCCGGAGAGTCTTCAAAAGCAGCAAGTCGACCTTCCGATTCAGGCTTTATTCATTTATTCAGTCAAACATCAAAGTCATGACGGTTTTTGTTGTGAGACACCGTATCAGGTTTTACAATTTATTAAAAGGGAGAAGTTTCTGCACGTAAACAAATAGCAAACTGGACATTTACTTTAATAACCGCGAAGGTCCGTCTACTCTAACGGAGATTAATAAGTTAATAAGTTATATATAGACGTGATATTTAATCAACGTTACTTATACGTAGTAATACCGAATTCTGTGGTCATCGGATTATGTGCCCACTAGTGGGCACTGTTGCCAACTGATCGATTAAACATTTTATATTGCTTAATTGTAACGTTTTGCAGAGTAGTTTATTGATAATTGCAACTAATAAGATTCATTCATTCATTCATTATCTACCGCTTTATCCTCTATTAGGGTCGCGGTGGGGTTCCCCATGCCCAACCAGGGGAGAACGTCTCGGGCGCTGGGCAGATAGACCCAGGACAGGGCGCCAACCCATCGCTGGGCACACACTCCCTCACACAGACACACTCTATATGGGGCAATTTTAAGAATTCAATTGACTTGATCCATGTTTTTGGACTGTGGGAGGAAACCGGAGAACCCGGAGAAAACCCACGCAGACACGGGGAGAACATGAAAACTCCACCCAGAT
Source organism: Corydoras maculifer (assembly GCA_019802435.1). Classification (NCBI taxonomy): domain Eukaryota; kingdom Metazoa; phylum Chordata; class Actinopteri; order Siluriformes; family Callichthyidae; genus Corydoras; species Corydoras maculifer. The sequence continues at coordinate 348,673 of JAFMOD010001241.1, read as the reverse complement.
GGGGATTCGAACCGGGAATCCCTAGTGCTGAGAGGCGAACGTGCCAACCACTAAGCCACCCAACTAATAAGCACTTGGGATTCCCGCCACGAATGCCGATCTGGGTGGAGTTTCCATGTTTTTTTACGCTTCCGTTTTTACGTTACATATGAGTTTAATCTGTTTAATCTGTTGGCAACAGCGCCCTCTAGAGGCACAGAATTCGAATCATAGAATTTGTTGTCGCCGCTGAAGCATTCAAATCCGTCAGAAATGTGTCAGAACGTGTGCTGTTATTACAGAGATACTCAACGTTTTTTTTTTTTTTTCTAGATTTATAACTTAAACAGATTTTGAAACAAACCTAAAACGTAGACTAATGAGTCAAAATTAGAATAGTTATTTTTAAGTAACAGTAACATTGTTTCAGAATAAAAATAATACTTTTTTTTCAGAATAAAACCAGACACTGTTCAGTTGTTTGTGTTCGTCTGACAGGATGCTGGTGGCCAATAACTTTGGGTTAGTGGACTATTTTAGGCCACCATTTCTCCCAAATAAGACCACCGACCATTTGGCAACAGATGGTGGTGAGTCAAACTGATAAAATCGACCACAAGTCAAAACCAGTTTGATCCTTTTTTTTTTTTTTTTTTTACCAGGTTGTGAATAATTGTGGAGGATACTGCATCTTGGATCTAGTGATTACAACCTTAATTGTAAAACAACAAAGTTGTACACTCGGCTGTATCTCGCGTGGATGTCATTAAAACACTGCTAATAAATAATTCTGATTTGTATAATCATTGTTCACCGGTGTGAATTGTTAGGTTTTTATAATACTTTTAAGTAATTTAGTAAAAGTAACAATGTAAAGTAAAACTCATGATAAGTGGAATAGTTCAGGGAACAGAGAAAATGACTATTTGATGAATGAGACATTTGCAGCTGTATATTTCAGTGAATTTACTATAATTTTCTTCATTTGATTGTCTTGTGTGTGTGTGTGTGTGTGTGTGTGTGTGTGTGTGTGTGTGTGTGTGTGTGAGAGAGAGAGAGAGTGTGTGTAAAACCTTCTTGTTGGTTCATGGGCGTGTAGTTCTATACACCAGCGCATGCGCCCTAAAACCAATTCTTTATTTGTAAAAGCGAAAGCGGAAAACCTTTATTTATTTTTATTCTTCGGGAAATTTAGGAATTTAAAGAAGCGGTTCATTCTGGCCTTTGGCGATCATGTCAGAAGGAGATGGTCTGTCGGTGCGTAAGCTGTGGATTGTTTTTATTTTTGAACCGGGCTCCATTTTAATAACACGGCCTCCGGTGGCGGCGTCGCGGGCGCAGACTAAATAAAACCGTAATAAAGGGGGGGGGGGGGGGGGGGGGGGGGGGGGGGGGGGGGGGGGGGGGGGGGGGGGGGGGGGGGGGGGGGGGGGGGGGGGGGGGGGGGGGGGGGGGGGGGGGGGAGAACGTCTCGGGCGCTGGGCAGATAAACCCAGGACAGGGCGCCAATCCATCGCTGGGCACACACTCACTCACACAGACACACTCTATATGGGGCAATTTTGAGAATTCAATTAACTTGTTCCATGTTTTTGGACTGTGGGAGGAAACCGGAGAACCCGGAGGAAACCCACGCAGACACGGGGAGAACATGGAAACTCCACCCAGATGGGGATTCGAACCGGCAATCCCTAGCGCTGAGAGGCGAACGTGCTAACCACTAAGCCACCGTGCCGCCGTAATAAACATTGAATAAAAAAAAGTCTAATATAAATAGTTATTTTTGCAATGCGAAAGGAATTCGGGACTTTCAAACGAACGGGTCCAAAAAAGTTAAAGTACATCTGAATTGTTTAATGTATTCGGTTCCCTGCAGCTGAGAGACTAACCGACGGAACATCAAAGAGTTCAGGAGTCCGTCTCTCAGATCTACTAATTAACGTTTACACCGGCGGCACAGTGGTTTAGCATGTTCTCCTCTCAACACTAGGGATTCCCGGTTCGAATCCCCATCTGGGTGGAGTTTCCATGTTCTCCCCGTGTCCGCGTGGGTTTCCTCCGGGTTCTCCGGTTTCCTCCCACAGTCCAAAAACATGGATCAAGTTAATTGAGTTCTCCAAATTGCCCCATATAGAGTGTGCTTGTGTGTGTGTCTGTGTGAGTGTGTGCCCAGCGATAGACTGGCGCCCTGTCCTGGGTGTATCTGCCCAGCGCCCGAAACGTTCTCCCCTGGATGGGCATGGGGAAACCCCCCTCGACCCTACTATAGGATTAAGCGGAAGATAATGAATGAATGAACGTTTACACCGCGCGCTGGAAACGTCATAGAAATAAAAACAATACTAGCCATTGCCTTGTTTGTGATGACGATTAATAAGAATACTTTATTAATCCCCTAATACTTCAATAAGTTGAAGTATTACTAGTAGCAATAGGTTTAGAGTACAAACTAATTAAAATAAGAGCATTGGTAAAATATCCATCCATTATCTTCTTCTTTATCCTCTATTACTATCTATCACTGGGCACACACTCACTCACACAGACACAATATGGGGCAATTTGAAGAATTCAGTTGACCATGATCCATGTTTTTGGACTGTGGGGGAAACCAGAGAAGCCAGAGAAACCCACACGGACACGGGGAGAACATGGAAACATGTATATATAAACACAAAATATGCAAAGTACAAAAGTATGTAAACCTCAAGGATTAGCAATTCACTTTAAGGAGTATGGTGTTTGAAAGAGGCGTGAAAGGCGTAAAAACAATCAGACTCGAGTGGACCTTGTTCTAAGTAAAGAACAGGAATCTGAGTCTGAAGTTTACAACATGTTTGTGTATCACGGCATAGACGAGACGAACCTCTGATGAAAAGGTGTTGCTTATCAGACTGGAAAAGGTTATAAAATCATGTTTCAGTGATTGTGTACAACTGAAGCAAATTAAACACCATCGTTCTTTTCTCTAGGAGAAGTCAGCCAAAAGAGCCAAAAACCATAAAAGAGCCAATAATGACACAACCGAGTGCATTTCTCCAACTAAAAAAAATAAGGTAACTGGTACAATCTCTATTAACAATAGTAACTGTTAACGTGTGTACACGTCTACCATCAAAAGAACACTAAATATGAACAGTGTGATTGACAAGGATGCCAAAGATCATGCGAACAAGCTGAGAGAATCTGCAAAACCAATGTGAATATATCACTGTCATTTGCTTTCAGACTGAAATTCCCATAGTCGACTTCAGCGTCTTCAACCTTAGTATTGATAATAAAGTTGCTGATGAGGATCTGCAGGAAATAAGCAAAGAGCTGCGGACAGCTTTCACCACAGTGGGATTTGTGTATTTAAAGAACTCTGGGATTGAGCAAAAAGAGGTAAGTTTACAAAATTTTATGGATTTTTTTTTTAATGTCTCCTTCTGGGTTTAAATGTATACACAGGACTTAATGCCACACTATTGGGCATGGGGGACATCCCATTTATATCCAAAGTTACAGAGTGATATTCGACTTCACAATTGCACAAAAACAACTGATATCAAAGTTGTAAATGTTTACATGTGTTTACAGGTCGATCGTGTCCTGAAAATGTCTGAAAAGTTCTTTCTCCTCCCTGAAGAAAAGAAGAGTCCTTTTAAACGAGGCACTTATGAAGTGAACGTCAATCACGGTTGGGTCTCATTAGAGATGGAGAGGTAACCTGATCACTGATCAGTCACTTACCCAAAAACTTCTTGTTCGAGAGACTTGTTGTACTCGCTCCGACTGGTCAACCTCTTACTCTTATCGTTTCCACAGTTTGAACCCCCATCGTCCAGGTGACCTGAAAGAGGCCTTCAACATCACATCCATCAGAAAAGATATTGTAATCAAGTTTGATTCTTAAATTCCCTCCAGTCGTTACAGTTTTATAATGAAAACCTGTTTCACCTTCACCTTCCACAGAACTGGCCTTCTGAAGATGTGGAAGGCTTTCAGGACATTCAGGTGGAGTTCTTCCTGCGCTGTAAGGAGCTCGCTCTCCGGGTGCTCAGGGCCATGGCCCTCAGTCTCGGTCTGAAATCAGACGTGTTTCTTACAGCACACAGACACATTGGAAGTAAGCAAAGTTGGCAGTCCTAAATGTCATACCAAGGTATTGGGACAGCCACACATTTCACCTACGATACCAGCCTCCATCCTACTGGGACATTTAAGGGGCGTCTCTTTGAGAATTTTTTTTTTTGTGGAGAAACTGGCCTCCCCCAAACTTTCCAAAAAAGTTATGGGCATACGGCTGTCCAGCATACTGAGTTGGGTGCTTTAATTTTATCCATCTGTGGCACTGAGCTGAATAACATTGTTTCCGTCTTTGTGAAGCGAACAAGAATGATAGCACCCTGAGGAATTTATACTACCCACCGGTTCATGCAGTGAAAGTGAAGAATGGTCAGGTTCGCTGTGGAGAGCACTGCGACTACGGGAGCATCACGCTTGTTTTTCAAAGCCATGAGAAGGGTCTGCAGGTAATAAGTGCTTTTTTTGTTTTATACCAAATAAATAAATTTCCATTTTCAGTTTTTACTTTAAACCACTTCATGAATTTATGTAGAAAAAAAAGGTTTATATCTAAGTAACTTTTAAGAAAACACCTGTGAAACATCACCAGACAGCATATGGTGGACCACGTCTGGTTAAGCCGCTGCAGGGATGATGGTGGTACTGGCCCTCGTAATAAAAACATATCTCGTATACATCTATTTATTCATTCATTATCTCCCACTTTATCCTCTATTAGGGTCGCGGTGGGGTTCCCCATGCCCATCCAGGGGAGAACGTTTCAGGCACTGGGCAGATACACCCAGGACAGGACACCAATCTATCAGTGGGCACACACTCACGCACGCCTACACACTCTATATGGGGCAATTTGGAGAACTCAATTGACTTGTTCCTTGTTTTTGGACTGTGGGAGGAAACTGGAGGAAACCCACGCAGACACGGGCAGAACATGGAAACTTCACCCAGATGGGGATTCGAACCGGGAATCCCTAGTGCTGAGAGGCGAACGTGCTAACCACTAAGCCACCGTGCCGCCCATCTTGTACACATTTGACACATAAATAGCAGCGCCATTTACATATAAGCTTTAAGGAGTCAAAGGAAATGACAGTCTAGTAGCCATCGTTTTGTCTACAGGTCCAGAATAAAGACGGTGAATTCATCTCTGCACCCCCGATCCCTGGAACTGTGCTGATCAACATTGCGGACTTGATGCAGAGGTGGACCAGTGATATATTCACATCTGCTGTAAGGACGGGTTCTCATTCAAAACAAAGCCTCATTACATTTAATACAAAATTTATTTGATATTTAACAACTTAATGTTTGAACTTCAGACCCACAGGGTTTTGCTGCCTCCAGCAGGTGACCGAAGTAAACGGCAGTCCATGGCCTTTTTCGTGCAACCGGATAATGACGCCATCATCACCTGTGTGGATGGATCAAATAAATACCCTCCAATAAATTCAGTGGATTACCTCATGTCAAGATTTAAGGACACGTATGGTTCGAAATAAAGAAAAGTTTTGTTTAGATTTTGCTTGGGCATCTATTTTAAATAAGAGGGGTTGGAGGGTTCCACCTCACTCTAAATCCTTTACCACTAATTAACTTGGTCTTTAACGCGGAGACATTCAGTGTTTTTAAGAGAATTGTTTAAGAGATTGTGTAAATTAAATCGAGTATTACTTACTTCAAATGTAGTGAATAAATATTTATACAGTTGAGATAAATCGAGTGTATATTTCATAAACCTAGAGTTTTCTTGTTACGACACTAAAGAAGAGGTTCCTACACTTTCACAGCAGCAACATCAGAAACGATACTTTGACATTTACTTCTTAACAACCTGAAATGCTGCACAGAATCTATTTCCCATAATAATCCCATTACGTCTCACCTGCAACCGAGAACAAACGTCCAAACAGCATCACGGAGTCCGTGACTGAGCTCTGAACATCACAGGTCCTCTTTAAATCACCTGTTCAGAGTTTAAACCATCACAGAACGGAGCATTCATTCATTAATTATCTCCCGCTTATCCTCTATTAGGGTCGCGGTGGGGTTCCCCATGCCCATCCAGGGGAGAACGTCTCAGGTGCTGGGCAGATAGACCCAGGACAGGGCGCCAATCCATCGCTGGGCACACACTCACTCACACAGACACACTCTATATGGGGCAATTTTGAGAATTCAATTAACTTGATCCATGTTTTTGGACTGTGGGAGGACACCGGAGAACCCGGAGGAAACCCACGCAGACACGGGGAGAACATGGAAACTCCACCCAGATGGGGATTCGAACCGGGAATCCCTAGCGCTGAGAGGCGAATGTGCCAACCACTAAGCCACCGTGCCGCCTGTCAGAACGGAGCATTACTCTGATCAAATCATCCTTTACATGAGAAAAATGCAAATATAAGTTCATTAAGACACACGGAACATAAATCACAGACATAAAGATGAAACAAAAAGACAAAAGTCCTATTCATCTCCTGAGGTCTATTCACTAAGAACATTGTTGTTCCTAATTGCGATGCCATTGTGTAAGCAGACGAGTATAAAAAAAAATATATGAAACAATGCAAATAAAGAAGTTTGTGATCTATAAATCTTAAAAAAAAAGAAAAGAATAAGGAACAAGCAAGACCACGAAAATTGAACACGTCCAAATAAAAAATATGTCAAATATGGTTCGCTGTAAATACAAATGACAAAACGACTGCAAAATGCGCTTTATGAACTTGTTCAACTGAATAGAACTTCAGAAATAAACAAATTGTCACGCAAATATTATTTAAATTTATAAATGCACTACAATCTGTATTGTATTATAGCGCTGGGCGGGTAAGTGCGTCAGCCCCGATTTGAAACATGTTTTTCATACAGTGTACGGAAGACAAATAGAAATAAATGTAAACTTTACTTGGCGGCACGGTGGTTTGCACGTTCGCCTCTCAGCGCTAGGGATTCCCGGTTCGAATCCCCATCTGGGTGGAGTTTCCATGTTCTCCCCGTGTCTGCGTGGGTTTCCTCCGGGTTCTCCGGTTTCCTCCCACAGTCCAAAAACATGGATCAAGTTAATTGAATTCTCAAAATTGCCCCGTTTAGTGTGTGTCTGTGTGAGTGAGTGTGTGCCCAGCGATGGATTGGCGCCCTGTCCTGGGTCTATCTGCCCAGCGCCCGAAACGTTCTCCCCTGGATGGGCATGGGGAACCCCACCGCGACCCTAATAGAGGATAAGCGGGAGATAATGAATGAAATGAATGTACGGAAGACAAATAGAAATAAATGTAAACTTTACTTGTAAAACAAGCTGTTTATTCCATAAATCAAGGCAATCACTCATTCTCATGGAAAAAATCATGACATCATAAAGGGTTCCAACTCACGATCAGGAAAGACAAATGTACTCATCACATCGATTCGCTTCATCAAGGTTCAGCATTGATCAAATTTTGGGAGATTTTTGATATCGGTTGGGGGGGGGGGGGTCCTGTGTGTTTGTAGTGGTCGCTCATCTGTTCAGTGTTAATGTCTCGTCATTAAACCAAACCTAGAAAATTACGTAAACTCTGCTAAACCTATTGCACCCATGTTTCTGTGCGAGCACACACACACACACACACACACACACACTTCCTTATGCAAATCACACGACCTCACAAGCAGACACACAGTCACTTTTCACTCTCACACACACAATACAGACATACATTTTAATACCTGTCCACTCGCACGAACGCAAAAAATTACAGTTTATACAATAAAAAAAAATTCAAATTAGTGCTAAATCCACAAACAATGAGTCAGTAATTAAAAAAAAAAAAGACGAGTAAAGAATATGGACATCTCTCTTCAGCAGGTTTGTGTTTTGAAGCATTTTAGTCCACGTTCCATGTCCAGTTTCGATCAGCGTACCCAGGTCCAGTTAAAAAGTCTTTATTAGAGGGCGTGGTGAGCTCTGTCTCAGCAGTTTGGTTTTAATGCTGGAGACCGAAAGGTGACGAGGATTTTATAAATTAATGCAGGAGACTGTACAGTGGTATCGAGGTCTGGGTCACGTGTGTGTAAATAATTATGGATGTGCATCCGGGTGTCGGGTGGTTGCTCGGGGTGCTCAGTATGTGGTATTTGGGGTCTCACTGGTGGAACTAAACAGAAGGTCGGCTTTGGAGTTGATGAAGTACGTCACTACCAGAGAAACTAATAAAACTGCTATGCCCACTCCGAGTGTCAGCATCTGTAGGACAGTAAGCACATGTCACCTGTTAATCACAGATCAGGCTACAAAATGGCTCCATCATGAAGAACTGCACAGCTGCTTTGAGTACTCCAAATCAAACTAAAAACAACTGCAATAAATGTATCATTGATGGTGCAATACATTTCAATCATCTGTATGTAATAACTATAATGTGTCTGCTGCTTAATCAGACACCATACGTGCAATATTCGATTCGCTTTATTGCTGTAGGAGTGTAAATATATAGCTTCCACCCAACCGCTGTTCGGGCACTAAATGGCGCATTGTAAATTTATTTAAAAAAAAATGTTGTTTTTTTTTTAACCTTTAATAAAAATTCGCTCAGTTCTATACATTTTTGAACGTTCAATATAAAAACGTGCAGTATATAAATATAAATACATTCACTCAGGTTGTACAGTTTTATACACTCTTGTAAATAAATTCTTTTTTCTTTCAAATTATTTGTAAATTGTAAATTATAGTGCCATCTTTAAATCTCTTTATTTGTGTAAATTTAAGTATGTGACACCGAAAGTATGGCACCTTAATTTCGTTATACCTGGTATAATGACGATAAAGATATTCTGAAATAACAGAAAATTAGATTTTTATCTTGTATATATAGATTTCTAACACTATTTAAAATTTTTCCTAGTTTAAATCTCTAATGACTGGATACCTTTTCACCCTCCTCTGTATCTGCTGCTAAGAATGTGAATGTGGGACAAATAAAGGTTTATCTTATCTTATTATCAGCTGAAAAGGTCTGGATTATTCTAAACACACTGTAATAAGGAAACCCTGCAGGGCAGAGGCTATTATTTCCCCATTGCAGGGCAATAAGATGAGTGTCAGTGCAGAATAACATCCGCCACCTAAATTATACCTCCCCAGACAGTGTTAAATGTGTGTGTATGTAATTTATTCATTCATTCATTCATCTTCCACTTTTATCCTCTATTAGGGTTGCGGGGGGGGTTCCCCATGCCTATCCAGGGGAGAACATTTTGGGCGCTGGGCAGATACACCCAGGGACAGGGTGCCAATCTATCACTGGGCACACACTCACTCACACAGACACACTCTACATGGGGCAATTTGGAGAATTCAATTGACTTGATCCATGCTTTTGGATTGTGGGAGGAAACCAGATAACCTGGAGGAAACCCACGCAGACACGGGGAGAACATGGAAACTCCATCCAGATAGGTATTCAAACCGGGAATCCCTAGCGCTGAGAGGAGAACATGCTAAACTACTAAGCCACCGTGCCACCCAGTATGTAATTTATATATATATATATATATATATATATATATATATATATATATATATATATATATATATATATAAATATATATATAAATAAAACATGCACACACACTGCAAAAAAGGATAATTAAATCATGATTAAATGCTCAGATGGATTTGTTTTAGCCCTTTTCTTCACATGATTGATGAATTGATGTCTTTACCTCCAACTGTGGATTTGCGATGAGAAAGATCCGTGCCTTGGTTGTCTTCCACCGGGACTCAGTCCACGTGGAGTATTCTTTGGAATCATACTCCTTCAGGTCGAAAGCGGGGGATCGTGCGTTGGAACTGTGAACAGCAGCACGAACACAGAACGGTTCCCCTGCCGTGTGGTTCTCTGAGGCGGGCCCGGACACCCACTCATAAGTGTACAACTGCACAACAAAGAAAGCGGAAGACACATCAGTACAGCCTCTCAGTCTGGATCAATAACTGCTGTCCTACCATGAAAAAAAAAAAGTACTTATATCGTATTGTGCAGATACAGTGACAAGGGGCAGAACGTCATAGAGAGATTTAAAAAAAAAAAAAACACCTAAATCACATATAGGCTATACACACGTTTTTAAAAAGGATAGAAGGGGGTTCCCCATGCCCATCCTGAGGAGAATGTTTCGGGCGCTCGGCAGATACACCCAGGACAGGGCGCCAATCTATCGCTGGACACACACTCGCTCACACAGACACACTCTATATGGGGCAATTTTGAGAATTCAATTGACTTGATCCATGTTTTTGGACTGTGGGAGGAAACCGGAGAACCCGGAGGAAACCCACGCAGACACAGAGAGAACATGGACTCTCCACCCAGATGGGGATTCGAACCGGGAATCCCCAGCACTGAGAGGCGAACAGGCTAAACCACTAAGCCACCGTGCCGCCCAAGGATAACAAATAATTATTAAAATAATTACCAAATAATAAACTTCAGCTTTACATCCACCATGTGACCTCACCACTGTAAATGTTCCACTATTTGTTGCATATGAATTGATTATTAGGTCCAATGCGACTTTATTAAAGTAAGTCATGTGCAGACTCCGATCCGGGCTTAACGAGAAACACGAAACTCGTTCTAATTCTAATTAACAAATATGCCGCCACCTTCAGTCAAACCCACGTGAGGAATGTGAACTGAAGTGACATGCCATGTTTGATTAAAACACAGCTTGAACATAACATTCGTTCTTGGTCCACGTGGTAAAGTGGAAAGTGCCTCTGTTGTGGAACCAGAAGATGAAAGACAACACTCACGTCTTTACTCTCACCAGGGACGTCCTTAGGGCTCTGGCACTGAGTCTTGTTAAGGCCTGTGACCGTTCCGGTCATATTGGCTAAAACAAACTTCACAAATGTGGTCACCACATTCCAGTTGTTAAGAGTCTCCATCACGCCAACATAGTACTTAGGAGGTGTCGCCCCTGTGAAACGCAAAGAGAGCAGTTTAAGAGTTTTTAGTAAAATCTTAAAATGCACGGCAATTAGAAAAACTGGAAGATGGAAGGTGAAGGACTCAACGCAAAATGGAGGTGCGCCCGCTTACGGCGTCAGGGGGCAGAAGGGAACGGAGCCAGCTGTTGTTGGTTTGCATAGTAAAACTATAGAGCAACTTGGCCATCTGAAGGAAAGAGGAGGAGGAGAGAAAAAAATAAATAAAGCTCCGGTCTCAAAGCCCTGACGTGATCATGGGAGTTAGTCATGCAAAACCATGTGACTCACTGTTTTCACATCAACAGTGATGTTACTGAGATACCGCTCTTCCCCTCCAGCCTGCTTATAGAGAGAGCGAGCCACCAGGGTAGCCACTTCGGTCAGAGTCTATAAAGAAGGCGTGAGACATGAAGGCAAATTGATTAGATTGATGACTGTTATTAAGAAATGGCTCTTGGTTTGGTGGCTAATGAAATGATGTTAATGATGTTACTTTAGCAGCCTCGGTCTCATACTCCAGCTGCTCCTCCGGGGTGAGGTCAGAAGGGTAGGTGACATTAAGGTATTCTGCATTGTCGTACAGACTCTCATAGTACCTGCATGAGGTAAAGATAGAAAATAAGAAAATAAGATGAGATAATTCTTTATTAGATCCGGTATAATGAAATCGGCAGCAGAAGGGAGACAATATGGCAATTATACATCCTTCCCTTATCTTCCGCTTTATCCTCTATTAGGGTCGTGGGGGGGGGGTCCCCATGCCCATTCAGGGGAGAACGTCTTGGGCGCTGGGCAGATACACCCAGGAAAGGGTGCCAATCCATCACTGGGCACACACTCACTCACACAGACACACTCTATAGGGGGCAATTTGGAGAGCTCAATTAACCTTGATCCATGTTTTATAGAATGTGGGAGGAAACCGGAAAACCCGGAGGAAACCCACTTGGACACGGGGAGAACATGGAAACTCTATCCAGATCGGCATTCGAACCGGGAATCCCTAGTGCTGAGAGGAGAACATGCTTAACCACTGAGAATATGGCATTTATTATTTCATTCATTATCTCCCGCTTTCCTCTATTAGGGTCGCGGGGGGGTTCCCCATGCCCATTCAGGGGAGAACGTCTCAGGTGCTGGGCAGATACACCCAGGGCAGGGGTTGCAATCTATCGCTGTGCACACACTCACTTACACAGACACACTCTATATGGGGCAATTTTTTGAGAATTCAATTGACCTTGATCCATGTTTTTGGACTGTGGGAGGAAACCGGAGAACCCGGAGGAAACCCACACGGACACGGGGAGAACATGAAAACTCCACCCAGATGGGGATTCAAAGCGGGACTCCCTAGTGCTGAGAGGAGAACATGCTAAACAGCAGGAACATTCAACCCAACTTGGTTGCCAGGACTCTTACCTGTTGATAAATGAGGACTCATGGTCAGCGAGCACCAGGCCTGGGATGGGTCTGGCTTTCAGAAAACGCTGGAACGAGGCCGGGGGTAAGGGCTGCGTGACTCTTGGCTCATCCAGAGTGAGATTTAGAGTGGAGGCTGCAGATTTTATTTTATCTATAAGCGCCAGAACCTGAAGAAGAAAAGGGATTTAAAGGTGAGAATGTGAAAATACCACTTCCACCGGAGGCACTGATTAAAGAATGAGCATCAGGCCCAGCTCTGCCGCCTACCTCTTCATTCACGGAGGAGTTTTTTCGAGACACGGGATCCGAATGCATCCACAGATTCGGTCCTCTCCGCAGCCCGACCTTCATTAAAATAATTCAACTCATTACGAAGTCTGTTGTTTTTAACACCGATTAACATAACCAACTCCCGGTTTCAATCCCAATCTGGGTGGAGTTTGTTCTCCCCGTGTCCACGTGGGTTTCCTCCGGGTTCTTTGGTTTCCACCCACAGTCCCAAAACATGGATCAACGTCAATTAAATTCTCCAAATTGTACCATGGCGGCACGGTGGCTTAGTGGTTTAGCATGTTCTCCTCTCAGCACTAGGGATTCCCGGTTCGAATCCCAATCTGGGTGGAGTTTGTTCTCCCCGTGTCCACGTGGGTTTCCTCCGGGTTCTTTGGTTTCCTCCCACAGTCCCAAAACATGGATCAAGGTCAATTAAATTCTCCAAATTGCCCCATATAGAGTGTGTGTGTAAGTGAGTGTGTGCCCAGTGATAGATTGCCCCCCTGTCCTGGGTCTATCTGCCCAGCGCCTCAAACGTTCTCCCCTGGATGGGCATGGGGAACCCCCCCCAACCCTAATGGAGGATAAAGCGGAAGATAAAGGATGAACGGATGAATTAACATAACTATTCAAACAAGCACAACACACCTGACCAATCTCCAGCAGCGAGTGAACGTTGTCCAAATCGAACGCAAATTCATTGTTCTGCATATCGTAGACCATTCTGGAGCTGCCAATGTAATCGAAGGCTTCCTGAGAGACGGAAGACGTAGGACTTTATATAAATTAATAAATAAAATCACACTATGAACAGTGTTTATGACAGAAATTAAAAAAAAAAGGATAATTTGAAAAAGATTTACCCCCTGAAAAAACACGAGGAAGATATTACGAGGAGGTGGAGCTGACTGAGTGACCGGGTACAGAGCCTGGGCCGCGGCCAGTAGGGTCACGATGCCAGAGACGGTTCCCTCCGCCGTCGGCGCAATGTCATAGAAAAACGACCGTCCGTCCAGCTGTGTGTGGAACATGGGGAGCGTGAAAGTCATATTCATATATGATGCTAGCTCATGAAATGTATATCATCTATACATCCATCGATACATGTAGAGCTGAGCGTGTGTGCTTTATTTGAACCGAGCCTGTCCGTGTGTCCTTGCTACTGTGACATGATCCATGGGTGAGTTTTGGAAGTCATGTGCAATTAACCAATCAGCTCATCACTTGCTGTTCCGTCTAAGAGTCTGCCGTGGTCCGACTTTGGCGGTTTTATATTTTAACAGTGCAGTGTGGCCAATGAGGACTAAACTTCAGTTTTAATTTAATTTATTGCGCACAAGCCCAGGCCGGCACAGTGGCTTAGTGGTTTAGCATGTTCTCCTCTCAGCGCTAGGGATTCTCGGTTCAAATCCCAATCTGGGTGGACGTTCCATGTTCTACCCGTGTCTGCGTGGGTTTCCTCCGGGTTCTCCGGTTTCCTCCCACAGTCCAAAAATATGGATCAAGGTCAATGGAGTTCTCCAAATTGCCCCATGTTGAGTGTCTGTGTGAGTGAGTGTGTGTCCAGTGATAGATTGGCACCCTGTCCTGGGTGTATCGGCCCAGCGACCGAAACGTTCCCCCCTGGATGGGTATGGGGACCCCCCCCCCAACGCCCCTACTAGAGGAGAAAGCGGAAGATAATGGATGGATGGATGGACAAGCCCAGGGAAAGCAGCTATTATAGAATAAACATTTCCCACATTTAGAACCTCAGATACCCCTTAAAAGCATTCTATTATTTTGCTTTATTATAATAATTTTTGGGGCGGCACAGTGGCTTAGTGGTTTAACATGTTCTTCTTTCAGCGCTGGGGATTCCCGGTTCGAATCCCCATCTGGGTGGAGGTTCTATGTTCTCCCCGAGTCCGCGTGGGTTTCCTCCGGGTTCTCCGGTTTCCTCCCACAGTCCAAAAACATGGATCAAGTCCATTGGGTTCTCCAAATTGCCCCAGTGATAGATTGGCGCCCTGTCCTGGGTGTATCTGCCCAGCGCCCGAAATGATCTCCCCTGGATGGGCATAGGGAACCCCCCACGACCCTAATATAGGATTTAATATAATATAGGATACATAATATATAATATAATATCCTAATATAGGATAAAGCAGAAGATATTAGATGGATGGAGAAGACTAGGCAAAGTGGCTATTATAAAATAAACATTCCCCACATTTAAAACCTTAGATACCCCTTAAAAGCATTCTCTTATTTTGCTTTATATAATAATTATTGTGTGCATTCATTTGGAAGAGAAACGGTCGTCACAACTACTATAATCCTTTACAAACGAGAATTGACACAATAAATACAATTCTTAATATCAGTTACCATGACAACGATAGCTCTGCACAACAATATCAGGGAATCCATGCTCCAGTGTTTCAGGCCGACGCTTCTCTCATCATCAATTAAAAGAAAAACAAAAATCCTACCATCGTTAAGTCCCACTCACCCGCGTGGCTGCGATGACTATGCTCTCATTCTCTTTATGGCCCTTGGCGGTAATGTTTATCGGCCGGAGAGGAGCCCACACGTTCCGGTCTTCCAGAGGATCGCACAGCTCCTCTGATGGGGGGAAAAAAGGCAAACGAAAAAAAAAAAAAAAAAAAACAGTAAAAAATACAGATCAGGTCGACGCACTGTGGTCGTTGAGAGCGTGTTTGTACCCGGGTTGATGCTGAAGCTCGTCTGCAGGTCTGTGCGTCGCATGCAGGTCACTGTGTCGGTGACGGCGTGCATATGAGAGAAGATCTGCATTGCACACAGCGGGTAATTCGGGGCGCTGCCATTGACCGGCATGTTGTGAGCCTCATAACACTGAAGATGAACAGAGCAGGAG
This sequence comes from Corydoras maculifer, assembly GCA_019802435.1. Taxonomy (NCBI): domain Eukaryota; kingdom Metazoa; phylum Chordata; class Actinopteri; order Siluriformes; family Callichthyidae; genus Corydoras; species Corydoras maculifer. The sequence goes on along the minus strand of JAFMOD010001241.1, from coordinate 333,071 downwards.
AGAGGGGAGGTTATGCAAGTTATTTAAGTTCAAGTAATTTATTTATGTCGCGCTTTTTACAACAGTACATTGCCACAAAGCAGCTTTACAGAATGAAACGCCTTTCAACCCCCAAAGAGCAAGCCGAAGCGACAGTGGCAAGAAAAAACTCCCTGTTATGTTGTTAAACAGGGGCGGCACGGTGGCTTAGTGGTTAGCACATTCGCCTCTCAGCGCTAGGGGTTTCCGGTTCGAATCTCCATCTGGGTGGAGTTTCCATGTTCTCCCCGTGTCCGTGTGGGTTTCCTCCGGGTTCTCCGGTTTCCTCCCACAGTCCAAAAACATGGATCAAGTTAATTGAATTCTACAAAATTGCCCCATATAGAGTGTGTCTGTGTGAGTGAGTGTGTGCCCAGCGATGGATTGGCGCCCTGTCCTGGGTCTATCTGCCCAGCGCCCGAAACGTTCTCCCCTGGATGGGCATGTGGACCCCCCACCGCGACCCTAGTAGAGGATAAAGCGGGAGATAATAAATGAATGAATGTTGTTAAACATGCCATAGTCACACGATCTTTTATTCAATTAGATTTTAACACAGTAATACATGATGCTTACTTATTAATGGATGTGTGTTACAGAAGGTATTGTAGATAATAAATGTTATATACATTTATAGAGTATTCAGAAAATGTGGTTTTATGGTATTGGTCTGTAACTAAACAAACAACTTCATATTTAGTGACCTGCACACACACAGGCATCCGCGTTCACACACAGCGTTAAAACCACTGTGTGAACAAGGATCTTTTTTAAAACACAGTATAAATAGAAAACTATTAATATAGACATGGTCCATAATCTTCCGCTTCATCCTCTATTAGGTTCCCAATGCCCATCCAGGGGAGAACATTTCAGGCGCTGGGCAGATATACGCAGGACAGGGTGCCAATCTATCCATCACTCACTCACTCTATATGGGGCAATTGACTTGATGTTTTTGGACTGTGGGAGGAAACTGGAGGACCCGGAAGAAACCCACATGGACACGAGGAGAACATGGAAACTCCACCCAGATTGGGATTCAAACCAGGAATCCCTAGCGCTGAGAGGAGAACATGCTAAACACCAAGCCACCGTGCCTCCCGAATATGGACATAGAGACTAAAACGATGAATAGAGGGTGCAACAGGTTCCTAATGAGTATTGTGGTCATATTTAAATTTTAATTCTTTTAATACAGCACACAAAGCAGCTTTACAGATAATCGAAGCCTGCACCGTTGGTGTAAGTTTTACAGATGTGCACTAATATTAAAAATATTACAACTATTCAACCTCTAAATATAAAGGAGTGCGATGAGAAATGTACACAAAATAATGTTGAAACGACAACTTCAGTGGCCTATATTTGGAAAATCAAACTCAGACTAACACAAAGACAACCATCACATGGACAAGCTGGACGATGAGCGATAACATCTATCAATTACACTCACCTTACGGATTACTTGCGTCTGGTTGTTGTCTTTAAGCGAAAAAATTGGGAAGGGAAAGTCTTCATAGGACAAACCGTTTCCCAGCGGGTTCCACAGTGTTGTGTTACACTTGGCCAGTTCGGGACCGTACTGCTCGGAATAAACACCTAACACAGGCAAGAGCAGAGCACAACAAAGGTTTCAGCTTTAAAGGGTTTTAACAATAAAATAATTATATAATTGTCATACATTTCAAAGGAAGTCCATTTTGAATGAGGTTCTTTATTTTTCTGGCACCACAGTCGTCATGTTCTTTATTTGGAACACCTGATAAGACGGTCATTAAGTCGTTCATGCAGATTCTGTTAACCCTAGTTAACCCATAAAAACGAGATTAGTAAATAAATAAAAACTGTGACAACTGAGAGCTGAGTGATTTTGACAGTGGCATGACTGTTGGTGCCAGATTGTTTAATTTTAGGGTTTTCATATTTAGATAAATAATACAATGCTTTATTTATCCTGAAGGGAATTTAGCAGCCAGTATCAAGTATATAATAATAAAAAACAACACTGTAGTGAAACTTAATATAAAATATAACAGAAAAAAATGTAGAGAATGAAGAATGTGCAAACACCGAAACAGTAAATAAATATATTATGTCAACACACAGTGTGAATGGTGCCGATGTTCTAATGTGTTCATAGTACAGTAAAAGTTCTTATTGATTTGTCCTTCCACTTCTAGTGGCCCCCAACAGCTCTCGAAACAAAGGGTCTCTTTAGAGTCAATAAAAAGTGTTGAATTATTTTTTTTTTTATTTGCTGATGGTGGCACGATGGCTTAGTGGTCCGCACATCCTCCTCTCAGCGCTGGGGATCCAGGTCGGAATCCCGATCTAGGTTGAGTTTGCATATTCTCCGCGTGTTTCCTCCCATAGTCCAAAAAGACGGATTCAAGGTACATTAAATGCTCTAAAATAGGGGGTGTGGTAGCTCAGTGGTCAGGGTGTTGGGTTATCAATCTGAAGGTTGGGGGTTCAAATCCCAGGTCCACTGAAGTTACCCATGTGGGTTCTTGAGCAAGACCCTTAACCCTCATTGCTCCAGGGATGTTGTGATGAACCCTGTGATCACCTTGTAAGTCGCTTTGGATAAAGTCGTCTAATAAATGACCAAATGTAAATGTAAATTGCCCCATATAGTATGTGTATGTGGGAATGTCTATGTGAGTGCCCCAGCCTGGGTGTATTTGCCCAGCGTGACCTTAGTAGAAGATAAAATGGAAGATAATGAATAAATCAATTAATAATTGATGTTCTAAGATGTTCTAACAGTTACACAGACTGACGTGCTCAGAATAAAAAGCAGTAAGCGGCAGTTCTAAAGAGAGAAACATCCAAATAAGTGATTGGTGCAGTGACCACCGATAAACGCTTTTGGAGATTGTGGAGAGCAAACTTTCTAAATATAAAAACCGTGGGGCAGATGGGTTACAGCCGCAGAAGCCATAACTTGTTATACAGTCCGTTCGACCTGCAGACGTTCAGCCCTCAGTAAGTGTGTATTTAAAGTCCGTATATCATGATTATGAAACACAACCTCACACACTGACCTGTGTTCTCATTGGGGCAGGACGTGTGAGGTGAGAAGCTCTGTGCTGGGGGTGCGCTGGTGTAAATCACGGCCACGCCCGCAATCCGAGAGGAGTTCTTCATTCTCATCATCAGGGGTCTATAAGAATGTTTATTAGAAACCCATCAGAGGTTTTAACTGGAATTAAGACGTCCGTGTGTTAGAGGCTCACAATGACAGGCACCTGGTAAAGAAGGCCGACTCCATCAGCACCATGTAAGGAGGATGAGGTCCGGTGTTAAGGATCCACTCGATGTCTCCATCTGCTTCCAGAACATGGAGAACCCCGGTGTTTCCTGATATAGAAGCTGAAGAAAGAAATATCTCGACATGTCACAAATAAAATATTTTATATATATATATATATATATATATATATATATATATATAGGGCGGCACGGTGGCTTAGTGGTTTAGCACGTTCGCCTCTCAGCGCTAGGGATTCCCGGTTCGAATCCCCATCTGGGTGGAGTTTCCATGTTCTCCCCGTGTCTGCGTGGGTTTCCTCCGGGTTCTCCGGTTTCCTCCCACAGTCCAAAAACATGGATCAAGTTAATTGAATTCTCAAAATTGCCCAATTTAGAGTGTGTATGTGTGAGTCTAGGTATGTCTGGGTCTATCTGCCCAGCGCCCGAGACGTTCTCCCCTGGATGGGCATGGGGAACCCCACCGCGACCCTAATAGAGGATAAAGTGGAAGATAATGAATGAATGAATATATATATATATAAATAAAAGGGCGGCACGGTGGCTTAGTGGTTTAGCACGTTCTCCTCTCAGCACTAGGGATTCCCAGTTCGAATCCCCATCTGGGTGAGGTTTCCATGTTCTCCCTGTGTCCATGTGGGTTTACTCCGGGTTCTCCGGTTTCCTCCCACAGTCCAAACACATGGATCAAGTCAATTGAGTTCTCCAAATTGCCCCATATAAAGTAAAAAAATAAAAACTGTGACAACTGAGAGCTGAGTGATTTTGACAGTGGCATGACTGTTGGTGCCAGATTGTTTAATTTTAGGGTTTTCATATTTAGATAAATTAATACAATGCTTTATTTATCCTGAAGGGAATTTAGCAGCCAGTATCAAGTATATAATAATAAAAAACAACACTGTAGTAAAACTTAATATAAAATATAACAGAAAAAAATGTAGAGAATGAAGAATGTGCAAACACCGAAACGGTAAATAAATATATTATGTCAACACACAGTGTGAATGGTGCCGATGTTCTAATGTGTTCATAGTACAGTAAAAGTTCTTATTGAGCTCTCCAAATTGCCCCCTATAGATTGTGTCTGTGTGAGTGAGTGTGTGCCCAGCGATAGATTGGCGTCCTGTCCTGGGTGTATCTGCCCAGCGCCCGGAACGTTCTCCCCTGGATGGGCATGCGGAACCCCCCCCCCCCGCGACCCTATATATATATATATATGCACATTGTACAGTACATCTGTAGTTTGTAAATGCAGTAAATCGAAGTAAATCGAATTCCTTGTGTGTAACATAATTGGCAAAATAAATCTGATTCTGATAAACACACAACGGCTCATTTCAGATGCACATCACATCTTTATTTTTTTATTTATAACACGCCTCACTGCGATCAGACTTACACTGACAGCCGATCTGATGAGTGGCATTGAGAAGCCTGACGCAGGGAATGGTGTCGTTGACATTGATGTAGATCTTCTGCTCCACAGAGCTACAGCTCGCATCTGAAGACGAGATAAGCTTTGATTATCCCACCAGGTGGAAAGTCACAGACAACGGCGGCAAAGGGACCGTAACTGAGAAATGTAAAAGAGACATCTAATATCCATCCGTCCATTATCTTCTGCTTTATCCTCTATTAGGGTCGCGGTGGGGTTCCCCATGCCCATCCAGGGGAGAACGTTTCGGGTGCTGGGCAGATAGACCCAGGACAGGGCGCCAATCCATCGCTGGGCACACACTCACCCACACAGACACACTCTATATGGGGCAATTTGGAGAACTCAATTGACCTTGATCCATGTTTTTGGACTGTGGGAGGAAACCGGAGAACCCGGAGGAAACCCACGCGGACACGGGGAGAACATGGAAACTCCACCCAGATTGGGATTCGAACCGGGAATCCCTAGCGCTGAGAGGAGAACATGCTAAACCACTAAGCTGCCACATCTAATGTACATATTTAAAAAAAAAATTTAATAAGTCATTTTAAAAAGTAAAATAAAATAAAAGTAGAGCAGGACGGCTTCGTGCTCAGCATGTTCTCCTCTCAGCGTTGGGGATCCAAGATTGAATTCTCCCCGTTCAACCCACGTCAGTGTGGGTTTCCTCCGGGTTCTCGAATTCAAGGTAAACCGAATGCCCTAAATTGCCCCATACAGCATGTGTTTGTGTGTGTCTGTGTCAGTAAGTATGCTGAGCGATAGATTTGCACCCCATCCTGGGCGTATCTGCCCAGCACCCAAAACGTTCTCCCCTGGACGGGCACGGGGAGGATAAAGCGGAAGATAAGGAATCAATGAAAAACGGAGCAAGAGGAAATAAATATGACTTTTGCGGATACTTCTTCCATTTGACCTCTTAGAAGAGTGAAAGCTGCTGTCGCTGAAACTATGGAACAACCTTGTGGATTTCAGGTGGTGGATGGATGGTGCAGGTGTTCCAGACCTTTAGCGTTAATCCTTTATGACCTCACAGAGGACTTTTAATTTGGAAACAAAGTTTCGATTCGATTTTATACGCCCTAATTATTTAATAAATCAAAACCGCCCGAACAAACTGGCTCTGCGTCGCGTTAATAAGTGAAATAAGCTTATTTCGTATTTATAGTTTAAAGATTACGCGTCTTTAAGCCGCGCGCAGCTCCGTAGAGCGTTCTGAACAACGCGGCTTTGTTTTTTAAACCAGCAGAATGAAGCGAAAGCGCAGAATTTCTACAGCATTTTAGTTGAAAACCTTCAGATTATCCGTGTTTTTTTTTTTTTTAATACGAATCCTGAGACTGAAGCTCTGAGCTGATCGGGCGCCTCGGTTAATTATTCAGCACTTGAAAGGCGGATTTCCAGTTTACCTCTGCAATAAGACCGGGAAAGCGCTCTTAATAAAAATAACGACTCTTTAAAATAAAGACTCACAGGCGAGAAAAAGCGCAGCGATCAGAAAGTGAAGCCGAATCTCGGGACACAGCTCCATCTTCCTGCTTTTCCTCCGCTCATATTAAACGGGGGGAAGTTCGGCGGCGCTGAGGGCTTCTGCTTCCGCTCTGGTGTCACGCCGTATTTCGTCGCTGTTTAATAGTGTGACCACACGGGGGCGCTGTTTCGTCACGAATGACCGGAACAACAACAACAACAACAACAAAAAACGGTTTTTATATAAACTCCACAATTTTCATTTCTCTAGATGACTTCGGGTGGCTTCGTGGTTTAGCATGTTCTCCCCCCAGCGCTGGGGATTTCCAGGTTCGAATTCCCAATCTGGGTGGAGCTTGCATGTTGTCCCCGTGTGTTTCCTCCGGGTTCTCCCGTTTCCTCCTACAGTCCAAAAACATGGATCAAGTCAAGTGTGTGTTTGGTTCCACTTACCATGAAGATGGACTTTGTAGTTCCACCATTACAGTTTGTAGTCCATCTGTATAACGCTGAGAGGTGTATATATATATATTCATTCATTATCTCCCGCTTATCCTCTATTAGGGTCGCGGTGGGGTTCCCCATGCCCATCCAGGGGAGAACGTCTCGGGTGCTGGGCAGATAGACCCAGGACAGGGCGCCAATCCATCGCTGGGCACACACACACTCACACAGACACACTCTATAGGGGGCAATTTTTGAGAATTCAATTAACTTGATCCATGTTTTTGGACTGTGGGAGGAAACCGGAGAACCCGGAGGAAACCCACGCAGACACGGGGAAAACATGGAAACTCCACCCAGATGGGGATTCGAACCGGGAATCCCTAGTGTTGAGAGGCGAACGTGCTAAACCACTAAGCCACCGTGCCGCCCAATATATATATATATATAATATATTAATTATTTATATATATATTTTTGTTTTGTTGTTGTTCCGGTATATATATATATATATATATATGGTGGCTTAGTGGTTGGCATGTTCTCCTCTCAGTGCTGGGGATTCCAGGTTCGAATTCCCATCTGGGTGGAGTTTGCATGTTCTCCCCGTGTCTGCGTGGGTTTCCTCCGGGTTCTCCGGTTTCCTCTCACAGTCCAAACACATGGATCAAGGTCAACTAAGTTCTCCAAATTGCCCCATATAAAGTGTGAGTGTGTGCCTAGCGATAGATTGGTGTCCTGTCCTGGGTGTGTCTGCCCAGCGCCTGAAACGTTCTCCCCTGGATGAGCGTTTCCTTTAAGATAATAGATTTTAAAAGCTTAAATCACTTTTAGCACAGTGTGTTGGGCTGGTGGCCTGCATTTGAAAGACCGAATAGATTTTTATTTTTGTTAAAAAGCAATAAAAACAACACTTTTTATTTTTCTTCCTATAACGACTTATAATAACGACCGACTATCTCAAAACAACTACTTGGTATCGCTATATCTTTATATGTCGAAATAATGATTTAATATCTTAAAATAACAAAGTATTTCAAAATAATAAGATAGCAATTTACTTAATACCCTAATAAAAAATATGTATTATTTATTTAAAGAAATGCTTTTTTATACTAATAATAATTCTAGTAAATATGTGGATGTGCTGTAGCAATATATTAATTATAACGATTTTGTAATTTAGAGCATGTTGTCTTTACCGGAGGAACGTATCACGTTCTGAACACAATTAATTACCACGAAACGTGATAGAGACCTTTAAAAAAAAAAAAAAAAAGATTTGCTTTTATTTACACTCTTGGATTTAACGAGAGCTGACCATTATCAATGGCTCTGAAGGGGCAGAATAGATTTTTTTTAGATGAAGAAGCAAAATTTACAATAACGACTAAGTGTCTTAAAATAATGACTCAGTATCTTTAAACAACCACGTGGTATCTCTAAATAACGAGTTAGTGTCTCGAATTAATAATGTAGGTATCCTATATTAACAATGCAGTATCTAACAAATAATAAGATAGCAATGTACTTAATAGCCTAATGAAAAAAACGTGTTCTTTTTATTTAAGAAAATGCTTTTTTATACTAATAATAATTCTAGTAAATCTGTAGATGTGCTGCAGTAATACATTCATTATAACGATTTTGTAATTTCGAGTATGTTGTCTTTACACACATTCTGAACACAATTAATTACCACAAAACGCGATAAAGACCATTAAAAAAAAAAAAAAGATTTGTTTTATTAACACTCTTGTATTTAACGAGAACCGTAGAATGACGCAGACCTTCAGCGGACCATTATCAATGACTCTACAGGGGCCTGTTCCAATCGCGCTGCCTGCTCACTACACTGGATTCCTTTTTTTTTTTTTTTTTTCAATAAATGCACCACCTGCTTTGTAAAATCGTCTATTCAACGAACACTATCGTCGGCTTTACAAACGGCAATTATTTGCCAAATGCCATGAAAACAACGTTTGAATGAGTTGTTTGTAGTTTAGTGTCCTACTCCCCGTGAGATTTGGGACACCGCCTTCCTTATGAGCCTCGACCTTTGATGAAGAAAGTTGCTCCACGACTTTTTATGTGCTGCCACCTAGCGGCGGCTCATTTTTTTTTTACCGGTCTGGTCGCTCGAGCAGAACGCGAAAGCGGCCAAAGCGAGTGTTTCGACTGTCGAAAGTCAAACGGCATCCTGTATCCGACCCCCCCCCCCACAACACACACACACACATTTTTATTATTATTTTTTGCAAGTGTGCCGACGATAAACGACGTTGCTATTGCGATGCGGTGTGGTCGCGTTTGTTCGGTGGTTTACGGTAACGCGGTAACGTTAGTTTCTCTTCCGTTGGACCCCAAACAAAAAGCTACCAGTGGTTGTGGAAACACGCGCGTCACGGCAGAATAATAAATCAAATCAATAAACCGGTTCTTCGCAAAAACGATAAACCGAAACACCGGCCGAGCGTAAAAGGAGGAGCAGCGTGAGATGGACACCATGTCCGGCGGCGGCGGCGGCAGCAGCGTGACGCTCCAGAAGCAGATCGCCTCGATCATGGACGAGCTGTCCAGAGCGGCGGTGATGGAGATCGGCAAGGTGGTGACGGACGGCGTGGTGATGCTGAAGCTGGAGATCTGCGAGCGGGAACACGAGATCGACTCGCTGAAGAGGAACCTGCAGATGGTGTCGGAGGAGCTGCGGCAGACCCGCCGGGCGCTGGTGCGCCGCTGCGTCGGCGGAGGACACGGACACGTCTTTAAAGGTAACGCCTGAGGACCGAGAGACAACAGGTCTGCCACGTTGTACAGACAAACAGAGGCCCATCAGAGGCGAAGCTGGGACCCAGCTCCTCGATCCTGCAATGATGGGTTCCACTTGCCATGAAGATGGACTTTGTAGTTCCACCATGACAGTTTGTAGTCCATCTGTGTATCTCTGTATCTACATTCATTCATTCATTTATTCATTATCTCTCGCTTTATCCTCTATTAGGCTCGCGGTGGGGTTCCCCATGCCCATCCAGGGGAGAAAGTCTCGGGCGCTGGGCAGATAGACCCAGGACAGGGCGCCAATCCATCGCTGGGCACACACTCACTCACACAGACACACTGTATATGGGGAAATTTGGAAAACTCAATTAACTTGATCCGTGTTTTTGGACTGTGGGAGGAAACCCACGCAGACACGGGGAGAACATGGAAACTCCACCCAGATGGGGATTCGAACTGGGAATCCCTAGCGCTGAAAGGAGAACATGCTAACCACTAAGCCACCTCTGTATCTACAGTTGGTCTTTTTTTTTTTTTTTACAGTTGGTCATTTATTGTACGCTTTTATCCAAAGCGACTTACAAGGTGATCACAGGGTTCATCACAACATCCCTGGAGCAATGAGGGTTAAGGGTCTTGCTCAAGGACCCACATTGGTAACTTCAGTGGACCTGGGATTTAAACCCCCAACAATTGAGTTCTCCGAATTGCCCCATATAGTGTGTTTGTGTGAGTGAGTGTGTGCCCAGCGATGGATTGGTGTCCTGTCCTGGGTGTATCTGCCCAGCGCCCGAAACGTTTTCCCCTGGATCCTGGATGGGCATGGGGAACCCCACCCATTCCCTATATATATATATATATATATATATATATATATATACACTCACCCACTGCATTTTCCGGACCATAAGACGCACCGTATTATAAGGTTTGAATTATGGGGTCTATTTCTGTATTTGACTCACGTATAAGGAGCACTGTATTATAAGGCGCAGTCTGAATTACGGGGTCTATTTCTGTATTTGACCCACGTATAAGGCGCACCGTACTATAAGTCTTAATTACAGACCCTATTTCTGTACGGTACTTATTCTGTACAGCACCGTAATATAAGGCACTTGTTAAAACATACGATCTACAAGAAAAGTAAAGGATGCAAAACGCTGATTTATTTACTTTAAACGCCCCGTTTACGCCGATGTCCAGCGGTCGGAGTTCTTTATTTAATTCTCCCGGACTGACGGCGAGCTCCGAATTAATTTTCTTCACTCGGCTTTTCTGTGAGATGAGCGCGCATGGAGTCACAGATCAGCAGGGCGGCGATGAAAAAACCACCCGGTCGCACAACAATACCTTTATAGATTTCTGAACTCAGTACACGTATAAGGCGCACGTCCGATTTCTGGGAACATTTTAGGCTTCTAGGTGCGCCTTATAGTTTGGAAAACACGGTGTGTGTGTGTGTGTATATATATATATATATATATATATATATATATATATATGTATATACACACACACACACACACACACCTCAATAGATAGAATCCGTCAAAAGTTTGGACACACTATCTCATTATCTTCCGCTTTATCCTCCACTAGGTTCACGGGGGGGGGGGGGGTTCCCCAGGCCCATCCAGGGGAGAATGTTTCAGGCGCTGGGCAGACAGACCCAGGACAGGACGCCAGTCTATCTCTGATCACACACTCACTCACCCAAACATGGGGCAATTTATGGGGGCAATGGGGCAATTTGGAGAACTCACTTGACTTGATGCATGTTTTTGGACTGTGGGAGGAAATCGAAGAACCCGGAGGAAACCCACGCGGACACGGGGAGAACATGGAAACTCCACCCAGACTGGGATTCAAACCGGGAATCCCTAGCACTGAGAGTTGTTATTTTTTGTGATCCGAACAGGGGCAAAAGAAAAAGGGAAGACAACGAACCAACAGGAAAAAGAGTTCAGAAATGAGGAACCAGCCCGTACAACTGAGAAGAACAAAGCAGCGTCTGAAGTCTTCATCAAGCTCGAAAGCACGGACGACAATCCGGCGGCGGCAAAGAAAAACCGGCGCGGGAGGACAGATCCTGACCGACAGTCCTCCTCCACCGATGAAGATCAAGCGCCCCAGGTTTGGTCGTCCGAGACCGAAACCGAGATCCAGGATCCCCGGTTTTATTCCGGTCAGCATTTAGCAGACCGTCCCTCCGCCACCGAGCAGGACTACGAGCCGCTGGACGGCAGAGGGGACGGTGAGGACCTGGATGACGAGGAGGAGCTCTCGGCGGATGGCCTGCGTGCGACGGCCGACGACCTGCTGAGAGGTCAAAACTGTGCCGACCTCACGCAGTCGCTGGCGTACGCGCACAACGCCCTGGCGCACCCGCCTCACGACGGCCAGGCGGACTTCGGCGCGCTCGGCCTGGTCGCGCGGGGCAGGCCGATGGTGGGGATAGGACTGGAGAAGCGGCGCTTCGCCTGCGCCTTCTGCATCAAGAGCTTCGATCGACTCAGCCACCTGGACCGGCACCAGCGCATCCATACGGGAGAAAAGCCCTTCAGCTGCCTGCTGTGCGGACGCTCGTTCACCCAGAAGAGCAGCCTGAAGAGCCACCTAAAGACCCACCGGGGTGAGTTCAGGGAGATATGGGCTCCCTAAAAAGCCCTTCATTCATTATCTTCCGCTTTATCCTCTATTAGGGTGGCGGTGGGGGGGGATGGGGGGGTTCCCCATGTCCTTCCAGGGGAGAAAGTTTCGGGCACACACTCACTCACACAGACACACTATATGGGGCAATTTGGAGAACTCAATTGACTTGATTTATGTTTTTGGACTGTGGGAGGAAACCGGAGAACCTGGAGGAAACCCACGCGGACACGGGGAGAACATGGAAACTCCACCCAGATGGGGATTCGAACCGGGAATCCCTAGTGCTGAGGGGAGAACATGCTTAACCACTAAGCCACCGTGCCGCCCCTAAAAAGCCAATTAAAGTGGATTACCCCGTTTTTTAATAGTGAGGACCCCCACAGCACCACCACAGAGCAAACACAGCTTGGGTGGTGGATGATTCTTAGTACTCCTGTGACATCCATCCATCCATCATCTTCCGCTTTATCCTCTACTAGGGTCATGGGGGGGGGGGCGTTCCCCATGCCCATCCAGGGGAGAACATATCGGGCGCTGGGCAAACAGGACAGGGCGCCAATCTATCACTGGGCAATGCTGAGATATGAACCAATATACTGAGTCTTGCATTTTTATATTTAGGTTCCATTCAGTCCCATTGCTACATCTACAGTATCAGTCTAAAGTTTGGACACGCCCCCCTTTTTAGATGGACTAAAGTTTTACAATCACAGACTGTAGTCCAGCTGTTTTAGGTTAGTCCCCTGTTGGTGGTGCTTTAAGTTGGCATGCTCACCTTATAGCCAGAAGGTCCTGTGCTTGATGCCAGACCAGGAGGGACGAGGTCCTCTGTGTGGTTTGCATGTTCTCACCACTTCAGCCTGGGTTTCTTCCGTGTATGTCCTGTATTAGACGGGCGACCTGCCCCAAAGGTTTGCTCACCTTTTGCCCCGTCATCAGAACCAGAATAGAAATTAAATTCTCTGGAAATAAATAAGGGACGAGGACAGATCAGTGCCGTACGAACAGTACAAGGTTAAAAAATTCATTCATTCATTATCTTCTACTTTATCCTCTATTAGGGTCGTGGGGGGGGTTCCCCATGCCCATCCAGGGGAGAACGTCTCGGGCGCTGGGCAGATACACCCAGGACAGGGCGCCAATCCATCGCTGGGCACACACGCACACACACACACACACACGCTCTATATGGGGCAATTTGGAGAACTCAATTGACTTGATCCATGTTTTTGGACTGTGGGAGGAAACCGGAGAACCCGGAGGAAACCCACACGGACAAGGGGAGAACATGGAAACTCCACCCAAATGGGGATTCGAACCGGGAATCCCCAGCGCTGAGAGGAGAACATGCCAACCACCGTGCCGGTTAAGAAATAGTTGAAATCTAAATGAGATATTTGTCTTTCAGGCTTCACGGCTGAATTGGAAGCGGCGTCGATGTTGCCCCATGAGAACAACCTGCTGAGCGATGAATGGAGTTTAGCAAAACACTGTGAGGAGCAAATCGTGCACCACTTTGACCAGAACATGGACGGCCAGGACGGCCACACGTCGTATCTGCTGCAAGAGACCACTCGCTTCATCAAGCCAGAGGAGGAGAACGTGCAGGGCTCGCAGGTGGAACACGACCTCTGTAGAATAAATAACTTCGCCGCTGCAAGAAGAAAGCCAGCGCCGGATCTGCACATCAGGACCGAGGAGGAGGAGGAGCTCGTGGAGGAGGAGGTGCTGGACGACTGTAGGCTTGAGGAGCCCAAGCGCTCGGACTCCGGCTCCGACTGCCTCATGGACGAGGAGGACATCGGGGTGAGCACCTCCCAGACGGCCAGCCTCGACCCGGACTCGGAGTGCCCCGAAATCCCCGATCAGAGCTCGGCGGCCGCGTCCCGGTTCGACTCGACCTCATGGGGAGGCGCGGGGTCGCGGGAGCCGAGAGGCGGCCACGGCAACCAGATCCGGGTGAAGCAGGAGGAAGACGAAGCTGCCATCCCGCTGGGCGAAAAGGCGTCCAAGCTGAATCGGTCGTACGTGCTCCAAACTCAGGACGCCGACTCGTTTTCGGTGTCGGAGCGCGGCTCCATCATGGAAACGCTTCGGACTGCGGAGGCCGCCGACGGCCTGGACCCGTGCAACGACGGCGCGGCGGGGAGGCCGCACGCGTTCGCCCGACGCGAACGCCGATTCCTGTGCGTCCTGTGCGGCAAGAGTTTCGACCGCATGAGTCACTTGGACCGACATCAGCGCATCCACACCGGAGAGAAGCCGTACAGCTGCAGCACCTGCGGCCGGAGCTTCACCCAAAAGAGCAGCCTGAAGGGTCACATGAGGACACATACGGATGAGCGCGCCTTCAGCTGCTCGCTCTGCGGCATCAGCTTTCCAACGCGGGCCAGCCAGTACAGGCACCAGTGCCCCGTCCAGCCTTCCTGCTGAGGCTCTGAAAGTGGACTCGGCCCGATGGTGGCTTTTAGAACGAGAGGAGTTCTTGATGGAGGCATCAGCGTTCATGTACAATCATTCAAAATAATAATAATAACCCCAAATTTAGGCGAGCTGATCATTGAGGTCTGACGAACACTGTAAAGATAAACAACAAGGGCGTCTGTACAACTCATGCTCTAACGGTAGGCATGGCGCAGGAGGGTCGAGGGGGGTAGTGTTGGCGTCAGCAGCACTGGAGTCAAGGTCGGCCCCCCCCGTTCAGTACGCGATGGGTGTCGAAAGCCGAAGAATATATCGATGTTTTCTTGCAACTGGTTCAACGTTTATTTTTATTCAACTAGGTCCAGAACTGGGTGATATGGCAATACACATCTATAAATACTCAGCATTGGACTGATTATTAATGCGCTGACCTCAGACTTCCTATGCATCATTGAAATATGAGGCTGTAAATGACTCTATTCAAAGACTCATTCATTCATTATCTTACACTTTATCCTCTATTAGGGTCGCGCGGGGGGGGGGGGTCCCCATGCCTATACAGGGGAGAACGTTTCGGGCGCTGGGCAGATAGACCCAGGACAGGACGCCAATCTCAATCTATCGCTGGGCACACACTCACTCACACATACACACTCTATATGGGGCAATTTGGAGAACTCAATTGACTTGATCCAGGTTTTTTGGACTGTGGGAGGAAACCGGAGGAAACCCACACAGACACGGGGAGAACATGGAAACTTTACCCAGATGGGGATTTGAACCGGGAATCCCTAGTGCTGAGAGGGGAACATGCTAAACCACTAAGCGATGTGCAGAATATTGGCAGGATTACATGGCGATTATACTATTATACTATACTATTGTACTAATGTCAGGTCCGTGTACTGGTGAGATGGAGGTAAGCGATGAGCTGATAGTGGGTGTAGTAGATTAGTGGGATTGTTTAGGGTTGAACACCGGACGTGCCACCGTTTTCTGAGTTATATTACAATAATCAGTCAAAAAGAGGATTAGGTCTTAGTTAATTAACATGCTTTCTCCGGGTTCTCCGTTTTCCTCCCACAGTCCAAAAACATGGATAAAGTCAATTGAATTCTCCAATTTGCTCCATATAGAGTGTGTCTGTGTGAGTGAGTGTGTGTCCAGTGATAGATTGCCCCCCCCCCCCCTGTCCTGGGTGTATTTGCCCAGCGCCCAAAACGTTCTCCCCTGGATGGGCATGGGGAACCCCCCACCGCGACGCTAATAGAGGATAAAGCAGAAGATAATGAATGAACGAATAAGAAACCTGCTCAGTCAGAAATATCATTTACCTGAACTGTTTTAGACCCCGGCACGGTGGCTTAGTGGTTAAGCATGTTCTCCTCTCAGCGCTAGGGATTCCCGGATCGAATCCCCATCTGGGTGGAGTTTCCATGTTCTCCCCGTGTCTGCGTGGGTTTCCTCCGGGTTCTCCGGTTTCCTCCCACTGTCCAAAAATATGGATCAAGTCAATTGAGTTCTCCAAATTGCCCCATATAGAGTGTGTATGCGTGCGTGTCTGTGTGAGTGAGTGTGTGCCCAGCGATGGATTGGCGCCCTGTCCTGGGTCTATCTGCCCAGCGCCCGAGACGTTCTCCCCTGGATGGGCATTGGGAACCCCACCGCGACCCTAATAGAGGATAAAGCGGAAGATAATGGATGGATGAATGTTTTAGACCCGTTTAGGCTCAGGAGATGTTCATCTGAACTGTGATGATGATAATGATGCTCTTCAGTGTGTCTGATGATGATGATAGTCAGTGGAGATGTTGACTGAAGTGAGATTAAAACAAAACACTAAGAGAAATGAATTAAAAGCTGATAACGGTTCATTTAAATGAACCTGAATTGCCCAAAACGATAGTCGTATTGTCATATCACCCAAATCTGATTACGTTCAGTCCTGCTCACCGTTCAGTGTCCGTTATCTAACCATGAAACGTGTTTTAAAAACATGAGGATTTCGTTGTTTTACCAAAGACCTTTTTAGAAAGTAAAGCAAAAAAAATGACTGATTAAACACTAACCCTGATTAATGCGAGCGATCTAAATTAGATGCTGTTTAGATGTTTAATTCAAACAGTGTTCTTTGAATGAAATCATATTCATTATTCATAATTTGTTCACAAATCAACCATCCATTTTCTCTCTCACACCATTTCTCCAATTTATTTAATGAATTTGACGTAATTTTTCCCTCCAACAAAATGTTTCTGAATTTCTTTTGGAGGTTTGTTTCCTTCCAGTTTTACCCACACGCCGTGTAATGGAAACATCATTAACACACTCGCCGGTAATTATCTGGACTATCAGCTGCTCTATCTGCACACGAGCACCATCAGAAATGTGTCGGGGGTTTTAAAGACTCAAGATAAAATACGGGCTGATTAATACAATATTGATCTAATTGGATCTAATACAGGGCGGCACGGTGGCTTAGTGGTTTAGCATGTTCTCCTCTCAGCGTTAGGGATTCACGGTTCGATTCCCCATCTGGGTGGAGTTTCCATGTTCTCCCCGTGTCCACGTGGGTTTCCTCCGGGTTCTCCGGTTTCCTCCCACAGTCCAAAAATATCGATCAAGTCAACTGAGTTCTCCAAATTGCCCCATATAGAGTGTGTCTGTGTGAGAGAGTGTGTGCTCAGCGATGGATTGGCGCGCTGTCCTGGGTCTATCTGCCCAGCGCCCGAGACGTTTTCCCCTGGATGGGCATAGGGTACCCCCCCCCCCCGCGACCCTCATATAGGATAAAGCGGAAGATAATGAATGAATGATCTAATACAGTCCAACCCGATACTCTGTAGTCCAAATGAAATGCACTCAGTGATGCATCGAGTTTCAGTGAAGGGGTTTTCTGAGGGTTTCCACCAGGTTGTTGTTTTTTTTTTTACCTGAAATTTACAAGCGATCCAATCAAATATGCCAATTGGTGTTTCCAAGTTACCCATCAGCATGTCTTTAAATTTGCGGTGGAGTACCCGGAGAACCCGGAGCACATGGACCCTTTGTTCGCCCTAACTGGGAATTGAATGTTGTGTGGGTGTATCTGCCCAGCGCCTGAGATGTTCTCCCCTGGATGGGCATGGGGAACCCCCGCGACCCTAATAGAGGATAAAGGGAGGATAATGGATGAATATTACATCATTTAGTCCTGTATTAATGGTGGCAGTGCCAGAACAGGACACCAATCCATCGCTGGGCACACACTCACTCACACAGACACACTCTATATGGGGCAATTTGGAGAACTCAATTGACTTGATCCATGTTTTTGGACTGTGGGAGGAAACCGGAGAACCCAGAGGAAACCCACACGGACACGGGGAGAACATGGAACCTCCACCCAGATGGGGATTCGAACTTTTTTTTTCTCTTCTGCGAGATACACAAAACTCAATCAGCTCATGTAATTCAGTTAGCGATGGGGGTCGTCGTCGTTGTTTTGGACTATTTTATTAAAATACGCGAGCTAATGGTTAAAACCAATGCTTTACGTTGACAGAAACAGTTCAACATTACTCCAGTATTCCTAAAACTACTTGTGTGTGTGTGCAATCCTACATCAAAGAACTATGACAACAGGAATGGGAACACCAGGAAAACTTCACCAAATAGCCCCAGCCATAAGCAACGGACCAATCACACACCTTCCAAATAAAAAGGACCAAACAATATGGACTAGATGTCGCATAAGCCACACGAAATTAACTCACCAGCATCTCCTGAAGGGAGAACCTCCACCAACCTGTGATACCTGTAATAAGACCATCACAATAAAGCACATAATCCTGGAATGCGATAAATACAAAGACACCAAAAAACACTTCAAAGCTCATGACATTTCTGAAAGACATTGGAATAAAGGCTCAATTATAGCCTTATAGTAAGATTATAAGACTGTATAAATAACAACCCACCCTCTGCCATGAGTAAGGCCGAAAGGTGATTCATGGCGTTAAAACCCAAACAAACAAACCAACGTGTGTGTGTGTGTGTCTGTCATATTCCTGACAATAACAATTTAAATACCTTAATTAACAAACATCAGTAAGCCGCCTTCTCAAAGCACTTTTAATGTCGATTGCCCCCTGTTGGGCAATCCTTTTTGGCTTGTCTCTGGTAAAAACCGGGCATGTGATAGTGGGATGTTGTACACTTGATGGTTAAAGCATGTTGTATGTGTGTATGTCGTGTAAACCGTATCAGATCACAGATATCAGTCAATACGCCGAGTCCACTTCTCAAGATCACGAGGGCAATGTTCTCAGGGGGCGGGCATCATCGCATCATCACGAGTCTTTTAAAGAAAATAGGATTTACATTAAAATCCCACGGAAAGTATTTTTCTGATCCTTAATCTAGAACATGGTTTTGAGTTCTGTCCTAATCTCATTACACTTTTCAGATGAACGACTAAGCATCACACCTGTAACCGTATTCATCATCATCACCGAGTTTCACGAATTGTTCTATTGATTAAGCGAGCGTTTGAAAACCTTCATCTTTGGGAGGAGTAGTGTAGGAAGACTGACTGTAGATTAGCAGTATTTAATGACTAATTAGGGCGCCTGGGGCTGAGATCCCAGAGCAGATGTCCCTTTGGTACTGTAATCATATAACTCATGCTGCATATTTGTTATCACTGGCCAAATGGATTTATGCGGAGGACGAAGGGTTGTGTAATTGTCTTCTTGTTGCCTCTAATAAATCATGAGTTGCTTAAGTCTTGGAGCCGAGTTATGTCTCTGGTGGTTTGGCACGATAATCATTTTTGCTATTTTATCGGCCACAAAATGTGCACAGGGAAATTATTTTTAAGGTTTAGACTCTTATGTATGTACCACACTGACCAACACCGTTCCCTTAGTGGCACCCGGATGTACTTTCTGCTTTGAGCCGGTGTTAGGGCTTTAATGCACATGAAGACTTTTAAGAAGTTTCTTTTTACATGTTTTAATATTTTATAGGCTGAAGAGTATATTCCTGTTTCGAATCGCAATCTGGGTGGAGTTTCCATGTTCTCCCCGTGTCTGCGTGGGTTTCCTCCAGGTTCTCCGGTTTTCCCCCACAGTCCAGAAACATGGATTAAGTCAATTCTTCAAATTGCCCCATATAGAGGGTGTTTGTGTGTGTGAGTGTGCTCACAGATAGATTGGCCCCCTGTCCTGGGTGCATCTGCCCAGCACCCGAAACGTTCTCCCCAGGATTGGTATGGGGACCCCCCCCCCCCCCACACACACACACATGACCCTAATATAGGAAAAAGCAGAAGATGATGTTGAATGAATGAATAGTATTTCTACAATTCAAATAACACGTTTGATTTAATTATATTAACATATAATTGAAAATATAATTACATATAAATATATATACGTTGTCATGCTTAATGAACACACACACTCATAAAACTAAGTTTCTGTAGTTCTAACTAATTTAATTTAATTTATTTGTTAACAGATTATTTAATATTATTAAAATATTGTAGGAACTTCAGAAGGATTCAACAAGATCACACCAAACTTCTGTTACAAGGTGGAAATTGATTTTACTATATTGTAAATTGTACTAATTGATTTTATATATATATGTATATATATATATATATATATATATATATATATATATATATATATATATAAACAGGTCGAACCAACTAAGGCAGATCTGAAGGTGGTCGATTTTTTTTCGATAATATTTTTACAGCTTAACTTGCATAAATTTGAATATAAAATCATCATAATTTATATTTTTAATGTTCTTAATATAATTACTTGAAACTATGGACTCATGAGGGTAACGACACGTTAAGGGGATCATCTCCAAACCCCCCCCCCTCGTTTCCATTAAGTAAACGTTGCGAAATAACGGGATCAACAGCACAGTCACGTGCTTAAAAAAAAACAAAACTATGTTTATCAAGCAACAAACGAAGACAGTTATAATCTGTAATAATAAACAGCAAACGTGGCGATTAAAAACTGAATGTTCACATTATAATCGAAGTAAAATGTAAAGAAACAGGCACTTCGTATATTACGGTAATTGGTCCTCGCGACCGATCGCATCATCAAAGTTGCCAGGTTTTATAGCTTCACCCTTGTCCTTGGTTCGGCTGATTTAACACACTGAACATTATTCATTCATTCATTCATTCATTCATTCATTCCTTATCTCCCGCTTATCCTCTATTAGGGTTGGGGGGGGGGTTCCTCATGCCCAACCAGGGGAGAACGTCTCGGGCGCTGGGCAGATAGACCCAGAACAGGGCGCCAATCCATCGCTGGGCACACACTCACTCACACAGACACACTCTATATGGGGCAATTTTGAGAATTCAATTAACTTGATCCATGTGTTTGGACTGTGGGAGGAAACCGGAGAACCCGGAGGAAACCCACGCAGACACGGGGAGAACACTCCACCCAGATGGGGATTCGAACCGGGAATCCCTAGAGCTGAGAGGCGAACATGCTAACCACTAAGCCCCCGTGCCGCCTGATTTAACACACTGAACATTAAAATAATAAAATCTTAATTAATCCTCTACTATCATTAAATTTTTGTTTTAGACTCTGTGTATTACATTAAAGTCTAAATAAAGTCTGTATAAAGAGGTTTATACACTTGAACACGTCATTGAGGATGAATCAGGTCGTTTTTTTAAAATTATTATATAGAATTGTAACTCCACCTTATTTAAAGTGTTTTAATATTTTATAAACATGTTCACTGTTGGTGCTACATTGTTATTTAAGTTTATTAGAACAACTGTGGTTTTGTATGTATAAAGATGACTTAAAGTATGTAAAGCAACAGATTACCTGTAATTATAAAACTTGTACTGTATTATACTTTACAAATTCTTTTATTAATTATATATTTCATTAGGGTGGAACGGTGATGTAGTGTTTAGTATGTTCTCTCATTGCTAGGGATCCAGGTTCGAATCACGATCTGGGTGAAGTTTGCATGTTCTCCCCACGTCTGTGTGGGTTTCCTCCGGTTTCCTCCCACAGTCCAAAAACATGGGAGTAAAGGCAAATTGAATGCTCCAAATTGCCCCATATAGTGCGTGTTTGTGTATGTGTGAATGTGTGTGCCCAGCGATAGATTGGCACTCTGTTCTGGGTGTATCTGCCCAGCGCCCAAAAAATTCTCCGCTGGCATGGGCATGGGAACCCCACGACCCAAAAAGGATTAAGCGGAAGATAAGGAATTAATTAATATATTTCACTATATATTGTTTACTGCTATTATATCTATGGTTTCCTCCCACAGTCCAAAAACATGCCGTCAAGGTAAATCGAATGCTCTAAATTGCCCCACGGCATGGTGGCTTAGTGGTTCGTTCACGATGGCTTAGTGGTTTAACATGTTCTCCTCCCAGTGTTAGGGATTCCCAGTTCAAATCCCCATCTGGGTGGAGTTTCCATGTTCTCCCCGTGTCCACGTGGGTTTCCTCCGGGTTCTCCGGTTTCCTCCCACAGTCCAAAAAACATGGATCAAGGTCAATTATTCATTCATTCATTATCTCCCGCTTCATCCTCTATTAGGGTCGCAGTGGGGTTCCTCATGCCCATCCAGGGGAGAACGTCTCGGGCGCTGGGCAGATAGACCCAGGACAGGGTGCTAATCCATCGCTGGGCACACACTCACTCACACAGACACACTCTATATGGGGCAATTTTGAGAATTCAATTGACTTCATCCATGTTTTTGGACTGTGGGAGGAAACCCACGCAGACCCAGGGAGAACATGGAAACTCCACCCAGATGGGGATTCGAACCGGGAATCCCTAGCGCTGAGAGGCGAACGTGCCAACCATTAAGCCACCGTGCCGCCCCAAGGTCAATTAAATTCTCCAAATTGCCCCATATAGAGTGTATGTGTGTGAGTGAATGTGTGCCCAGCGATAGAATGGCGTCCTGTCCTGGGTGTATCTGCCCAGCGCCCGAAACGTTCTCCCCTGCATGGACATGGGGAACCCCCCCCGCGACCCTAGTTAAGGATAAACTAGGAGATAATGGATGGATAAATAAATGAACAGGACGTTCTGGTTGAAATCTGGCTAAAAGCGTCCTGCTAAATGCCTAAATGTAAAAGTAAATGATCTGGCAACCCGGGCAGCAGGCTGTTCCAGGCGGAAGAGCGCTTTTGTGTTGCCGCTGACTGGAAGCAGCTGATCTGAGAGCGAGGCGGAGGACGCGGCGCTGCTCAATGATCTGATCATTACATTAAAAAAATTAAACTAAAGTCACTGCGCAGTCAGAACGAAGGGACCATGGCCGCGGGTTCGAACCTGGAGTCTCAGATCTCGTCGGTGATGGAGAGTCTGACCCGCGCCGCCGTGCGGGAGATCTGCAGGCTGGTCGACGGCGGCTACGTGGAGATGCGGCTGGAGATCCGCCGGGGCCAGAGCGAGATCGAGGCGCTCAAGAGGAGGATCCTGGATCTGAAGAGAGAGCTGACGAACCCGACCTCAAACGCGGCCGCGTCTCCGGCGCACCGACACGGGAGCGCGCGCGGGCGCGCGCGAGGTAGCGTCCGTGGTCTCGTGCGCGTCGGCGCGGCTCGTTAGCGAAACAAATCCATCCTTCCAGCCATTATCTCCCGCCTTATCCTCTAATAGGGTCACGGGGAGGGCTCACCATGCCCATCCAGGGGAGAACGTTTCGGGCGGCTGGGCAGATACACCCAGGACAGTGGGGCAATCTATGTGGGGCAATTTGGAGAATTCAATTGACCTTGATCCATGTTTTTGGACTGTGGGAGGAAACCGGAGAACCCGCAGGAAACCCACGCTGACACGCGGTTTATCCTCCATTAGGGGGGCAGGGGGTCCCCATACACATCCAGGGGAGAACATCTCGGGCGCTGGGCAGATACACCCAGGACAGGACGCCAATCCATTGCTGGGCATGCACTCACTCTCACAGACACACACTATATGGGGCAATTTGGAGAACTCAATTGACCTTGATCCATGTTTTTGGACTGTGGGAGGAAACCGGAGAACCCGCAGGAAACCCACGTTGACACGGGGAGAACATGGAAACTCCACTCAGATGGGGATTCGAACCGGGAATCTCTAGCGCTGAGAGGAGAACATGCTAAACCACCAAGCCACCGTGGGGGTTTTAAAGACATTTGATTTTAAGAAGGCCTCTGATCACGTTCAGTCATTCATTATCTGAGCTTAATCCTCTACTAGGGTCCGGGGGTAGGGGGGCATGCCCATCCCCATCCACTGGGGAACGTTTTGGATGCTGGGCAGATACACTCAGGACAGGGGGGCAATCTATCGCCGGACACCCACCCATTCACTCACACAGACACACTCTACATGGGGCAATTTGGAGAATTCATTTGACCTTGATCCATGTTTTTAGACTGTGGGAGGAAACTGGAGAACCCGGAGGACACCCACGCGGACACGGGGAGAACGTGGAAACTCCACCCAAATGGGGATTCAAACCCGGTTCCAAGCTGAGAGGCGAATGTGCCGACTGCTATGACATTATTCTGTTGTCTTTTCTTTTTTCTGTCATATGTTTTTAGATGACAGTTTGGAGCTTTACCCACATGAGCCTGATCATCAGGACGAACGGGACACCAAGGCCGATCCCGCGGGACTCGCCAAAGACGCGCAACAGGATGAGCATCAGGAAAGTCAAAAATCTTTTCAGGGCTCGAGAAGTAAACAGAGACAGGGCAGAGTGTCTTCAGTGTCTGAGCCAGAAGAACATTTAAGGGACACGCAGGTCTTCGGTAACTCGCAAATGTCCGACGGCATGACTGCCATAGCGGGACTGACCGCAGCGGTCAAAGTGGAGGGTCATCATGGTGTCCATTCGGACTGCGAGTTCGATCGCTGCCCAACGACCCAGAAAGCACACGTGGACCCGCGGGGCTGCATGACAGGTGAGAGGGACATGGTCTTCTATATCGTACTAAACGACATCCACACCAGGTCTTTCTTTTTTAAACCACAGCTGATGCACCGGCCCAGATTTTGAACTTTAGCTACTTGGTTCTTCTTGTTAATAAAACAATAAATAAAAATTTAAAAATAAATATAGAAAAAACACATTTACACCATTTTAAATATTATCCTAATAAACATCCTAATACAGATTTACAGAAGCAGTCGAAAGTTTGGACAAGCCACCTTACTGTCCATTTGTTGTCCATGTTTCTGTAAAGCTGGACTTTGTAGTTCTCCAATTCCAGACTGTAGTCCATCTGTGTGTGTTCTACAGTACATACTGTGTACTCTGTTCTAATGCTCAGAACCCCAATAGTACCACCACAGAGCAGGGGTTATTGGGTGGGGGCATTAGTCCTATCCCAGCAGTGTGACTGAGGTGGAGAAATGAACCTCCAGCAGCACTGCTGCACTAAAACCCCCCCTCACCACATCAGTGTCACTGCAGAACTGACAATAAACAATCCACCACCCAAATGATACCTGTTCCGTTCACCTCAACTCAATGAGCAGTACCTTACCTTTGGATGTCTTCTCTGAATATGAAATGTGGATCTGTAGATGAAACCTGTACTAGGGATTCCCGGTTGGAATCCCCATCTGAGTAGAGTTTCCATGTTTTCCCCGTGTCCGCGTGGGTTTCCTCCGGGTTCTCCGGTTGCCTCCCACAGTCCAAAAAACATGGATTAAGTCAATTGAGTTCTCCAAATTCCCCCTTATAGAGTGTGTATGTGTGAGTGAGTGTTTGCCCAGCGATAGATTGGCGTCCTGTCCTGGGTCTATCTGCCGAGCGCCCGAAACGTTCTCCCCTGGATGGGCATGGGGAACCCCACCGTGACCCTAATAGAGAATGAAGCGGAAGATAATGAATGAATGAATAAATGCACTCACGTCACAGGATTATAAACGTAACCCTCCATCAGCAGTATTGCTGGATGCAACAAGTCAGTAAGTTAAATGAACACCAGCTGGTTTCTAATCATCACTGATGACTTCCTGTGACACTGAACTGATGAAACACCAATCATAGCTCTCCATGGTCACATGACACACCTTTCGCTCCCTAAAATAATAAAATCCCACCAATGATGTCTGTGGTCCATGTGATTGACGGTCACAGTAGCCAATAAGACCTGGACTGCATGCTGGTCCCTAAAACGGGTGGAGTGAGTTATAAATGTGACCAAACAGAATAAAAAAACATTCATTCATTATCTTCCGCTTTATCCTATATCAGGGTTGCGGGGGGAGGGTGTTCCCCATGCCCATCCAGGGGAGAACGTTTCGGGCGATGGGCAGATACACCCAGGACAGGACGCCGATCCATCGCTGGGCACACACTCACTCACACAGACACACTCTAAATGGGGCAATTTGGAGAATTCAATTGACTTGATCCATGTTTTTGGACTGTGGGAGGAATCCAGAGAACCCGGAGGAAACCCACGCGGACACGGGGAGAACATGCAAACTCCACCCAGATGGGCACTCGAACCTGGAATCCCTAGCGCTGAGAGGAGAACATGCTAAACCACTAAGCCACTGTGCCGCCCACAAAATAAAAATGTGATCTTTATTCATTTATTACCTTCTGCTTTATTTTCTATTAGGGTCGCGGGAGAGGTTCCCCAATGCCCATCCAGGGGAGAACATCTCGGGCGATGGGCAGATACACCTAGGACAGAGCGCCAATCTATTGCTGGGCACACACTCACTCACACAGACACACTCTATATGGGGCAATTTGGAGAACTTAATTGACTTGATCCATGTTTTTGGACTGTGGGAGGAATCCGGAGAACCCGGAGGAAACCCACGCAGACACGGGGAGAACATGGAAACTCCACCCAGATGGGGATTCGAACCGGGAATCCCTAGCGCTGAGAGGAGAACATGCTAAACCACTAAGCCACCGTGCCGCCCACAGAATAAAAATGTGATCTTTAACATTCTGTTTTTAGGTGACGATCATCACTTCGGCGTGGCTGAAGAGTTTCCGTTGCAGTCGCATTTCCACAGCAAGCATCTCGCTAAAGATGGATCACGATTCGACTACGAAGCAGCCGTGAGCCACGCAAACGGGAACATGAGCAACCACGAGAACCCCAGCAGGATGTACTTCAAAACCGAGGAGGAAGAAGAGGCGCTGACGAAGATAACCAGCGACCTGGACGCGTGCGCAGTGATGGACGGCGACGCCCTGCCGTGGCCCTGCTTAAATGCCGAGAACTTTGAGAGCGCTGGAGATGCGGGCTCCTCCGCGATGCTCCAGCAGACTATACACGCCTCTCACGTTGACCCCGACGAGTTCCATCTCAGCGAAATACTGCCCTCTCAAGCTATGGCTTACACGGGGCACGAAGCCCGAGAGGAGGGCAGAAGGAGGAGCCACGACCGAATCCCCACCGCAACGCATCAAAGTGACTCGGCCGACCCGGCTGGGATGCTGACGTCTGTGAAGGGTCCAGCGAGAGCCGACCTGCGGCACAAGCTGTTCGCCTGCTCGTTCTGCCCCAAGAGCTTCCAAAGCACAACGGACCTGAAGAGGCATCAGCGCATACACACGGGCGAGAAGCCGTTCGGCTGCGCCGTGTGCGGGAAACGCTTCTCCCTCAGAGGGAACCTCGTCACCCACGAGCGGGCGCACAGTGGAAGCAAACCCTTCACCTGCCGCCAATGTGGAAGGGCCTTTGCTCATGGTTCCAACCTGAGAGCTCATCAGCGCATCCACACTGGAGAAAAGCCTTTCCACTGCTCGATCTGTGGCATGACATTCGCCTGGTATTATCCTTTCAAAAGACACCTTAGCATGCACTGTCTGAATGGACAGACTGCATGATCGCTGTTGGGCTCTGAATTTACTGTGAAGCTTTTGTCAGTGTTGTTATAAGGACAGGTTTTTTTTCCCCGAGGTACCCCGGTCTTATTATATTTACTTATTTTATTTTCTTAAATGAAAAGCGATATTACAGAACCTGTAGTGCAAAAAGTAGGGAATCTTCCTAAGAAGGGCAACCACACACAGAAACACACTTATATCCAGGCAGTTTAGCGTTTTCCATTCACTTGGCTTGGTTTTAACCTGGGGAGGTAACCGTTCTGTGAAAACCCACACACACAGACAACATACAAACTCCACACAGAAAGGCCCCAGGCTTTCCTCCATAAGAATTAGACCCAGGACCCTCTTGCTGTGCAGCACCAGCGTCATCCACTAAACCATCATGCCACCCGTGTTAATAACATATTTAGTTATTTTGTTTTAAATAAAATAAAGTTTGGGAAGTTTTTCTTATTAACCATAAAATCACACTTTACCTAAAGTAACATTTTAAAACATTTTAACCTTAAAAAAACATCTCTAAAGTCATTTTAATAAAGCGTTGACTTTGAAATGAATAAAGAAACCGATTAGAACGTTAAGATTTTTAATGCACCTCCATTCCTGTGCCTGCTTTAAACTTTAAACTTCAACTTAGGAAGCTAAAAAAAATCATGCTGATAATCTGATATAATTAACATCCAACAAATTACATGTAATGATTTTAATATTCACCCTATTTAAAGTCTTGAGTTTCTTTTGTCATATAGAAATTCAGTCAGCGAGATTAGATATGCTCCCTCTAGTGGATGAAAAATAAATGGCTAACAACGGGTCTCAACGGGTCTTACCCCCCCCCCCCAGATAAGATAAGAACATGATGCCAGATTATTTGTTGCAACTAATTTAAATTATGTGAGTATGTTTGGTAGCCAATCACAAAGCAGAAGGTGAAGATTGTCACTGATAAACCACAGGTACATGGTTTTAGACAGAGATTAACCCCCCAAAGCTTACAATACTATACGTAACATCATAAATATGTTGTATATTCAAAATAAAATTCATTCATTCATTCATTATCTTCCGCTTATCCTCTATTAGGGTCGCGGTGGGGTTCCCCATGCCCATCCAGGGGAGAACGTCTCGGGCGCTGGGCAGACAGACCCAGGACAGGGCGCCAATCTATCGCTGGGCACACACTCACTCACACACACACACACACACACACACACACACTCTAAATTGGGCAATTTTGAGAATTCAATTAACTTGATCCATGTTTTTTGGACTGTGGGAGGAAACCGGAGAACCCGGAGGAAACCCACGCAGACACGAGGAGAACATGGAAACTCCACCCAGATGGGGATTCGAACCGGGAATCCCCAGCGCTGAGAGGCGAATGTGCTAACCACTAAGCCACCGTGCCGCCCTCAAAATAAAATATTAACGTAAAATAAATTATTTAATACAATTAGTTTAGACCTGAAATATGGGTTTTTGTAAAGTTCACATGTATAAATGCTTGTTTTTTGCATGGGGCACTGCTAGAGGTGTAGCACAATCTCTACATAAAGCTTTTAAACAAATATGCAAAGCTTTAAACTCGCCCTCTCTGTCCCGGCCAGATTTCATTTAGCAGCAGAACATCTTCACATGTTTACCAAAGCTGTTCCAAAAATATAAGGGCTTTGGATGGAAAAATCAAAACTCAAGGTTTCAAACTACATCGAGTGTCGCTTAAATAAAAATAAATCTGATTAAATATTTTTTTTTAGTTAAAAGTTTTTAAGTGAGTTTAAAGGGAAACGTTGGGTATTAAAAAGGTTTAGAAAAAATACCAGTGAGCTCAAGTCAGGTTTGTGTGCAGTGTGTGTAGCATTGTGTAACACTTGCGCAGTTTCTTAGTGGAGCTGATGTTTAGTGAGCAATTTAAAAAGCCAGAAAACTAGAATAGACATAGAAGTTAGTACATTAAGTACAATTACCTATTCCGATCTGATTTACTAAAGCTCAAGGTGTCTGAACTTTGGCAGAGGTCACACTAATAATAATTCTGGTTTAAATCTGTTTTGTTATATAGATAAAGCAACTTTATTTTAGCATTATTAACTTAAAAATGACGAAATGTGTTTTTTTTTTCGGCAAGTGGCCTCTTTCACAGAATCTGGTAATGTTTTAGTGCTTGGTTCTGTTTAATTTGATGAAATGTGTTTGTGGCCAAAACCATGATATTTATGAAAATAAACTCTTTAAACAGGGGCTTAGTGGTTTGCATGTTCTCCTCTTAGCACTAGGGATTCCAGATTCGAATCCCCATTTGGGTGGAGTTTCCATGTTCTCCCCGTGTCCATGTGGGTTTCCTCCGGGTTCTCCGGTTTCCTCCCACAGTCCAAAATCATGGATCAAGTTAATTGAATTCTCAAAATTGCCCCATATAGAGTGTGTCTGTGTGAGTGTGTGTGTGCCCAGCGATGGATTGGCGTCCTGTCCTGGGTCTATCTGCCCAGCGCCCGAGACGTTCTCCCCTGGATGGGCATGGGGAACCCCACCACGACCCTAATAGAGGATAAGCGGGAGATAATGAATGAATGAAACTCTTTAAACAGGGGCTTAGTGGTTGGCATGTTCTCCTCTTAGCACTAGGGATTCCAGATTCGAATCCCCATCTGGGTGGAGTTTCCATGTTCTCCCCGTGTCCATATGGGTTTTCCTCCGGGTTCTCCGGTTTCCTCCCACAGTCCAAAAACATGGATCAAGGTCAATTGAGTTCTTCAAATTGCCCCATATAGAGTGTGTGTGTGAGTGAGTGTGTGCCCAGTGAAAGATTGGCGTCCCGTCCTGGGTGTATCTGACCAGCGCCCGAGACGTTCTCCCCTGGATGGGCATGGGGAACCCCATCGCGACCCTGATAGAGGATAAAGCGGAAGATAATGAATGAATGAATAATACTTTGATGCAGTATTTGCAGCTTCTCTGTTAAGGCATACAGTCTTATTCTGAAGTTTGGACATCATTAGTTCATGTTTTGGTAACTGAAGGTTTTCACATCCTTTGGAGAAAACATTTTATGCCGATGATCTGTATTTCTGCTTATCAAACCCATACATACTTTTTACATACATTAATATCTTGAGCCTGAGTTTTTGGTGGAGTTATAAAAGAGGACCAGCCCTAAAAACACTGACAAAAAGAAAGTATGAATTAGGTTTTATTTATAGGATAGAATTTAGCTATTATATATCTCTTTAACAACCATAACCACTGAGTTACCACACCCACATAATCCATCACCATAACACAGCCGATCTGTGTACGTCCTAACCATTACAGTACAGTGTGTGCGTGTGCGTGCGTCCAAAAACATGGATCAAGTCAAATGATCCAAAATTCCCCCATATAGAGTGTGTCTTTGTGAGTGAGTGTGTGCCCAGCAATGGATTGGCACCCTGTCCTAAGTGTGTCTGCCCAGCGCCCGAAATGTTCGCCCCTGGATGGGCATGGGGAACCCCACCGCGACCCTAATAGAGGATAAAGTGGAAGATAATAGATAAATGAATGAACTCTTTAAACACTGCATTGTTGTATACATGTTTATTCATTTTGCATTTGAATATAGAGAGTATTATTTGCATTTATGTAATTGTTAATGATATACAACAAGAACAACAACAAAAAAAAAACATTAAAACAAAACGTTCCACTCTCTAAGTGAAGAGTAAACAAGAAGTGGAATGGGACTGGGACAGGTGGATGGTGCTAGCAGTCAAACAATGTTGTTGTGAGCATCCCGCAAGTCAGGAAAGCACACCGAGGAAGTTATACGTTAAAGAACAGACCCCCGTGATGGTCGAGACTGGAGCTGTAAGCATGGAGACAAAAAGAAACAAAGTCACTGCGATCTCTCTCCATTCTCCCGGTCTGGCTCGTCTCACTTCAGGACATCTCTGCTACAAATCCTGTCTCTGATCATCATGGTGTCCCAGCATGTTACACTCTGCCTTTGGTTTTCTTTGGTTTACTGAATGGAACACAACGTTTTAATATAAGGTGCCGCTTTTTGTGCAGTAGCTGCCAATGTGGCTGCATTTGTAGCGGCTGCAATTAAGTTGTCTGCAAGCACAGGTCCGAGCAAAGCTGCCAACTCTGCTGCCAGACTTACAGGAGCTGCTGTGGCTGCAAAGAAACCGAGAGGTCCAAGCAGTAGTCCTGTTCCAGTCCCTCCTAAATATATTACAATATACTTAAGAATGCTAAAGTAAAATTCATTGTTGAACCACGATTTACTGTCAGTGTTTGACCCAATTTCCCTCTCCTGCTGCTCTCTCCACCGTTCTTCTTCGGAGATCCATACCGCCAGTGCTTTTTTGTCTTCTTCACTTTTCTTTGTTTTTAGTTCCCTCATCTCCTCTAAAATAGTAAGGATGGATTTTTTTTGCTGCAGATTTGTTTTCAGTTGTTGCCGTCTAACAGGATTCTGATGCTGGGTTTGACATTCGTGTAGTAGTTCATTTAAATGATTTATTTTGTCTTGAATTGATGTTGTAAGTTTTTCTATTTTTTGCATTTCTAACTTCAAGGCTTCATTCATTTTAGCGAGACGTTTGTCCCCAACTTTCCTGACTTCCTCTTTTGCTTTCTCAATTGCTTTATTTATTAATCCGTCATTTTTCCTTTCCAAAATTTCCACCGCTTTCTCCACTATCCGCGTGTCCTGATTGGTGAAGTGACGGTAATCATTTCTTACCATCATCTCATCCAGCTTCTGCAGGAGCAGCATCACCTGATCTTGGTTCTCTGTGTTTTTGTTGTTAAAGGCCAGAAAACATCCACCGAATCTTTTTAACAACCTTCTTGATTCTTTGGTCTTGTTTTGATATAAAGTTCTCGATTGTCTGTCCTTCGAGTTCATCTGCATGGGTGAATATGATGATTGTGTGCTCACTCATGTTCTCCTCGAAAATCTTCTCAATCATACCCACAGCATTCTGCTGCTCCTCTGTGAAGCGAGCGATTGGTATGATGAGCAGAAAGGCGTGAGGTCCTGGGGAGCACATGCCCAGACACCTTAGGACTTCCAATTCGACTTCCTTTTGGGAGACGTTGGTATCAAACAATCCAGGAGTGTCAATCAATGCCAGGCTCCGCCCATGAACTACTCCACATTCCTTTTGACATTGTTTAGTCACTGAGCTCATGCTTAATTTAACATTAAAACATGTTTTTCCCTAGATTGTATTTCCAGTGGCACTTTTTCCCGCTCCTGTTCTGCCCAACAGAACCAAGCGCAGCGGAGTTTCCTTAGTGGAATTGCAGGACTGAGACTGATTCATCTTTGAATTCATCTTATTTTTCTATCCCTTGTTAGAAATGTCCTGAATTTATAGATCACTCTGTATACACCAGATCCTTTCCTGAGAAGAAATATGGTGATTATAAAAAGTGTACATGAATCAAATGAACACAAAATCCAAACACAAACATTCAAAACACAACCATTCATTTATAACATAGTTTTGGGATGTGGTTGATCAGAGTTCGTTGGGAGACAGAGTTTCAAAAAATAATGTAAATAATTATGTAAATAGAAAACACTTGCAGCTCGTCAATGGGGCAAGTTTTTTAATATAGGGCATGAGATGAAAATATCATGGTAACTACAATGGGTGGTCAACCTTAGTTTGACGTTGTTCAACCAGATTTTTCTTTTAGCACATGAAAAAAATCTGACATGACAAAAAACTATTTGTTAAATACATGAACAATCTAGTTTCATGAAACATGAGACATATAAAGAAAATGTTCCTAACATCTTTCACAGTTGTGTTTTTGTTTGACCGTAGATTTAGATTAGTAAAAGTCTGGCAGATTTACATATAATATCCAAACATTTCTAATTCTTTGCCAAAATTTTTAATTTTCTATAGGATACAATAGAAACATTTTCGATAGGATTGATGGAACAATCTAACCCAAAGGAAAAAGGAATCTGGTCATCAGAGGTCGTTTGTCTGTAAATTCATGGTCAATATGATGTGTTTGAATCCCAGAAAAGAATTTGAAAGCAGACTGAACGTGATGATCCATCATTACCATAATGTAAATAACTCTGTGTTTAATCAATTTAAAGACATTTATTTGCACTACAATGAAAAGGACAGATTTGTTAAGTCTGCCCTTATGGTACACTTTCTAAAACTTTACAAACAAAGATTTTAGTCACTTTGTTTAGTCACTTTTTTACTAAGCAAATGCAAATATCTCTATGCATATCTATGTTTTGCATAGATACTATGCAAAACAATTTTAATTAAATACCTGAACAATCTGGCTTCATGAAACATAGGTCTAAGCTTAAAGTAAACTGAAATATGGCAAACTATTTTTAGATCATCTGGCAGAATGTTTTACACAAATGTCTGTACTTTCTTAACATAACTCTATTTAAAAATAAATGTACCTTGCACTTTCTTCAACATATCGACAAACCTCACTCCAGGGATATGAACACAACACCAGTCACACCTGAAAACCACTTTAACTGCCATGTTGTAGATATTAATTTGATCTAGTAAGTTCTGTTCAACCCAGTGCTTCTCAAATAGTGGGGCGCGCCCCCCTGGGGGGGGCGCAGTGCGGTGCCTGGGGGGGCGCATAACAAGATATCACAGAGCAAGTGATATTAAGTGTACTGAACAAACCCTCAAGAGACAAACCGGAAAAATATTTAACAGGGATGAGGAAAGAAAGGCGGAGACAGTCGAAGATAACGAGAGCAAGAAAAGTCAACCGAAAACTTAAGAGGGGGGCTTAACAGAAAATAATTGAGAATCACTGGTTTAACCAGTAAAGCAGTAAGCTTTGAGAGTAAGTGAGTATGTAGTAACAATGCAACCATGGACACATCAGGTCTGCCTTATTACATGTAGGAAGCCACACTTCCACTTTAAAAGTTTCACTAATAATTAAAATCCTAAAGCTATTAGATGTTGGATCTAATTCATTTTATGTTTGTTATTGTGATTGTATTGCGATAACACCTGTAAACAGTCAACTCTCACCTTTTCAACTTCTCCTCAGATTTATCACGTGAACTATGAAATAGCACCGTGCACTCATTTACTTCAAATGGCTTCCACTATAAGATAAGATAAGATAAACCTTAATTTGTCCCACAATGGGGAAATTCACATCATTATATAGGTCATCATTCAGGGAATTTTTTACCTTCTGCTTGAAGCCCATTGTTTATTCGGACAATAGCTATTCTGCCCTACAGCCTTTGCATTCTACAGTAAGTAGAAGGTGATTTCGAACATGTCCAATGCAAATGCAGTCCAAAATAATCTACATTTCAGTCTATATATTAATAGGTAATAGTTAAGAACCATTAAATGTGAACATAATAGAGCAACTGTAATAAATGTTTTATATTCAGTCATTCATCTCCCGTTTTATCCTCTATTAGGGTCGTGGTGGGGTTCCCCATGCCCATCCAGGGGAGAACGTCTCGGGCGCCGGGCAGACACACCCAGGACAGGGCGCCAACCCATCACTCACACACTCACTCACACAAACACACTCTATATGGGGCAATTTTAAGAATTCAATTGACTTGATCCATGTTTTTGGACTGTGGGAGGAAACCGGAGAACCCGGAGGAAACCCACGCAGACACGGGGAGAACATGGAAACTCCACCCAGATGGGGATTCGAACTGGGAATCCCTAGTGCTAAGAGGAGAACATGCTAAACACTAAGCCACCGTGCCGCCCAATGTTATATATAATCAATTAATTTATAGTACAAAGGGAAACATATAAGCAAATACAAATAAAAACAAAAGCTCATTTAAGATGTGATGTTCACTTTTAAACAAGATTGTTAAATAACAAATAATGTAGCAGCAAATGATAACAACATATTAAAGTAAAACTATTTTTGCTTCAGCTATTTAAGTTAAATTAAAGTATTTATTTATTTATTTATTTTATAAAAATCACGTTATTAAAAACCAACGTTAAAATAAAAAGTTGATGTAGCTGATTCTTTGAACATGAAAGATTAAAGGTAAATATGCAGAATCGCAAAACAATCAACACCAATAACTTTTATTTATTTATAACGAACTTTTATTAAAGTTTTGTTCTAATTACCTTCTGTTAGCTTTGAAGTTTTAAACACAGACACAACGACCAGTCAGTTGCGATCAACTTCACCTTTTAAAAGTGCAAACCAACAGGTGGCGCTGTTTGGTGGTAATTTTTTCGTCTGTAATTTGCATGTCAACTTCTCTCTCTCCTCATCTCTTTTGTTTTATAGGCCCCGCACACACACACACACACACACACACACACACACACACACACACACACACACACACACACACACACACTGTACTGTAATGGTTAGGACGTACACAGATCGGCTGAGTTATGGTGATGGATTATGTGGGTGTGGTAACTCAGTGGTTATGGTTGTTAAAGAGATATATAATTCATTCATTCATTCATTATCTCCCGCTTTATCCTCTATTAGGGTCGCGGGGGGGGGGGGGGTTCCCCATGCCCATCCAGGGGAGAACGTTTCAGGCGCTGGGCAGATAGACCCAGGACAGGGCGCCAATCCATCGCTGGGCACACACTCACTCACTCACACACACACACACACACTTTATATGGGGGAATTTGGAGAATTCAATTATTTATATTATTTTTATTATTCATATACATGCTTTTAATATGTGTGTTGATTTTGCTTCATCATCAGGTCCGAAGTATGACCAAATTAAAGAGGAAGATCCATCATTGTAAGTACTGGGGGAAAGGATATATTTTACTGTGTGGTTGTGCATCACATATAATATAACAGAGAACCCTGTTAATATATACAAAGACCATTAAACAGCATCTACTGCTAAAGAAGCTTGATTGATTGTCCAACAGTCCAACAGCAGCAGTTTGTCAGTCTTTATTTACAGACTCAGCCGTAGTGGATCTGTTTTTAGAGAAATCGAGTTTACTTGTTAAAAAGAATCATTATGTTTCAATAGATGTGAACATTGGAAAATCCTTTTGCAGTGGGATTAAACTAATTGTTATCGGATTTTTACTATTCCACCGTTTTTGTGTTTTGTGTTTTTTTTTTCTTTTCTTTTTGAGAAAGAGAAGGTTTTCGCAGGACACATCTGGCTCATTGGTGAAAACACTGCTTGTATACTGCTAAAGAATCAGTCAATTTGTTCCTGAAATATTTATATATTTTTTCATTCATTTATTCATTATCTTCCGCTTTATCCTCTATTAGGGTCGCGGTGGGGTTCCCCATGCCCATCCAGGGGAGAACGTTTCGGGCGCTGGGCAGATAGACCCAGGACAGGGCGCCAATCCATCGCTGGGCACACACTCACTCACTCACACACACACACTCTATATGGGGCAATTTGGAGAATTCAATTGACTTGATCCATGTTTTTGGACTGTGGGAGGAAACCGAAGAACCCGGAGGAAACCCACGCGGACACGGGGAGAACATGGAAACTCCACCCAGATGGGGATTCGAACCGGGAATCCCTAGAGCTGAGAGGAGAACATGCTAAACCACTCAGCCACCGTGCCGCGAGATATATAATAGCTCTATAAAATTCCATCCTATAAATAAAACCAGCCTTTTTTTAGTCAGTGTTTTTAGGGCTGGTCCACCGACATCTCAAGATATTAATGTATGTAAAAAGTACAAGTTGTAATGTTGTAAATACATAGTTACATTTTATTTCATTTTTATTTTATCTTTACTCTATCCTATTTTTCTTATTCTTATCCTTTTAAAGAAATTTTATTTTCTGTGGAGAGGTCAAAAAAGAATTTCACTGCTGGCTGTACCATGTATAACTACGTATGTGACCAATAAACCTGATTCTGATTCTGATTCTGAGGTATGTATGGGTTTGATAAGCAGAAATACAGAACATCGGCATAAAATGTTTCCTCCAAAGGATGTGAAAACCTTCAGTTACCAAAACATGAACTAATGATGTTCAAACTTTAGAATAAGACTGTATGCCTTAACAGAGAAGCTGCAAATACTGCATCAAAGTATTATTCATTCATTCATTATCTTCCGCTTTATCCTCTATTAGGGTCATCGGGAGGGGGGGGGGTCCACATGCCCATCCAGGGGAAAACGTTTCGGGCGCTGGGCAGCTAGACCCAGGACAGGACGCCAATCTATCACTGGACACACACTCACTCACACAGACACACTCTATATGGGGCAATATGGAGAACTCAGTTGACTTGATCCATGTTTTTGGACTGTGGGAGGAAACCGGAGAACCCGGAGGAAACTCACGCGGACACGAGGGGGAGAACATGGAAACTCCACCCAGATGGGGATTCGAACCGGGAATCCCTAGTGCTGAGAGAACATGCTAAACCACTAAGCCACCGTGCCGCCATCAAAATAATAAATACCTTTAACTTTATTTAAGAAAACATTCCCTCTGAAATTAATTATTCCCAAACTAACTATAAAATCAAGTTGTTACGTTTTTAAAGCGGTTGATAAAATATTGCAGGGTCGCTATCCTCCATGTTTATAGACTAACGAGAAACTGTTTAAAAACAAACATTAAAAATGCTGGATTCTCTGTCTTTTTACCTTTAAACTGTGACATTTCGGCAGTGATTCGCTTACCGTCTGTCAGTTTAAAGGTTCAACGCGAGCCAGCGAGCAGAAACTTCTTTAAATCGTCTGTAAGTCTGACCTCAGCTCAGCTGTTTGTGTTCAGCCTAAAAAGTGCACCGCCAGGTGGCGCCAAAGTATCTTTTTCTTGCAGACCTTTATTGTGACAGCTGGCCTTCTCAACGTTCATTCATTATCTCCCACTTTATACTCTATTGGGGTCGCGGTGGGGTTCCCCATGCCCATCCAGGGGAGAACGTCAGATAGACCCAGGACAGGGCGCCAATCCATCGCTGGGCACACACTCACTCACACAGACACACTCTATATGGGGCAATTTTTTTTTGAGAATTCAATTGAGGCGGCACGGTGGCTTAGTGGTTAGCATGTTCTCCTCTCAGCGCTAGGGATTCCCGGTTCGAATCCCCATCTGGGTGGAGTTTCCATGTTCTCCCCGTGTCCGCGTGGGATTTCTCCGGGTTCTCCGGTTTCCTCCCACAGTCCAAAAACATTGATCAAGTTAATTGAGTTCTCAAAATTGCCCCGTTTAGAGTGTGTCTGTGTGAGTAAGTGTGTGCCCAGCGATGGATTGGCGCCCTGTCCTGGGTCTATCTGCCCAGCGCCCGAGATGTTCTCCCCTGGATGGGCATGGGGAACCCCACCGCGACCCTAATAGAGGATAAGCGGAAGATAATGAATGAATGAATGAATGAATGAATTCAATTGACTTGATCCATGTTTTTGGACTGTTGGAGGAAACTGGAGAACCCGGAGGAAACCCACGCGGACACGGGGAGAACATGGAAACTCCACCCAGATGGGGATTCGAACCGGGAATCCCTAGCGCTGAGAGGAGAACATGCCAACCACTAAGCCACCGTGCCGCCCCTTCAGTACGTTGCCAAAATGTAGGTTTTTAGTTAACGCCCGACAAACTAAACAAACAAAGAACATTGAAACGTGATGCATTTAAAATACAGTCAACACATTTTTATTATTTTTATGATCTGATACATACACTTGTTTAGATACACGAGTCCAACAGCATCACATGGAAAAGACCTTCGTTTAAAGAGTTCAAGTTATTCAAAAATAAATAGTTTCTAAAATATCGCATAGTGATTGTGATCATTTGTTCAGGAAACATAAATAAAACTGTCCCTCAGTCCCCATCACTCAGACTTATGTTTTATCTCTCTATCACGAAACACAGTTAATAAATACAGCAGGGGAAATAAAAAACAATAAATAAATAACGTTACGTTACGTTTGGCATTCTATACAGACATCACTCTTGTACCATTATTAACTTTGGTCAGCGTAAGACTGAGAGAGACTTTCATTAAAGATTGTAAACATTCAATTAAAAGAATACAAAAGATTCAAATAGCACTTTACAAAAATAATCTGTTACGGCTTTTTTAATCCTGCGTTCATGTTTTCATGCTGCATTGTGAGAGGTGCAGTGATTTCTACACGTGTTACTGGAAAATTGTGCCACTAGAGGTCACAATGCATAACCTTCAGTATGAGCATGATGTAGAGCTCTGGGGTTCAAGTATTTGTTTCACATCTTGACGTAAAGATTTTAACAAAATCTGGAGAACTTTATACCCAAAAACTACAAATAAATAAATAAAATTCACCTCTAAGTCACTAAAACTATTTCTACACACTGGAACTAGTCCAACACCCAGATATATGGCGTCTCCTGAGAGGTGCAGCTTGTGAGTTTTTTTCATTTTGGTGCCAGAGTCATAAATAAATAGTTTTTTGTGGAATCATTTAATTTATGGATTCCTAAAGTGGGTTTAATCGAACTGACTACAAAGGTCTGTAGTCCTTGTTA
This sequence comes from Corydoras maculifer, assembly GCA_019802435.1. Lineage (NCBI taxonomy): Eukaryota > Metazoa > Chordata > Actinopteri > Siluriformes > Callichthyidae > Corydoras > Corydoras maculifer. Next base: position 293,181 of record JAFMOD010001241.1, on the reverse strand, counting down.
CGTGACGTGGCAAACATGTGAACATGAACACAGAGTTAAACGCAATTATCTCCAGCCGTAATGGGCCACTAATTACAGGTTCTGACTTTTTTTCTGTATCAGGATTGGATGAAGCATCATTAAAGCAGGATTCATGCCTTAGGAAGGTTTTACAGGTTTACAGATTCAGAAAGGCCTATCAGGCTTAGGATCTGTAGCTGTCGCTGGGAGGGATGCGGCTGACGAAGGTGGAGACGAGCTTTACCAGCTGCTGGGAGCGCTGCTGCCCGGTCTGCAGAACCTCCTCGTGGTTGGCCTTTTCTTCACTGTCATAGTCCATCACCGCCTGGTTGCTTATGAGGGAGAGGGCGAAGACGCGCATCCCACAGTGGCGAGCTACGATCACCTCGTGGACTGTGCTCATCCCTGACAAACAGACGGCAGTGTTACAGTCAGACATGCTTTCCATTGCCATAACAAATAATTAAGCACGGCAGTATGCTTATTTTAGCGGCACGGTGGCTTAGTGGTTGGCATGTTCTCCTCTCAGCACTAGGGATTCCCGATTCGAGTCCCCATCTGGGTGGAGTTTCCATGTTCTCCCCGTGTCCGCGTGGGTTTCCTCCGGGTTCTCCGGTTTCCTCCCACAGTCCAAAAACATGGATCAAGTCAATTGGGTTCTCCAAATTGCCCCATATAGAGTGTGTCTGTGTGAGTGAGTGTGTGCCCAGCGATAGATTGGCGTCCTGTCCTGGGTCTATCTGCCCAGCGCCCGAAACGTTC